>JZLH01S0052936.1:3459-14964 GCA_001188425.1 Eucidaris tribuloides | reverse complement strand
CATTCAATCCACACAGTTGCAAACTTTGTTTGTTTTTTTCCAGTGTTGTGCGTATGTGGTCCGTACAGCTCTGCTCAGGACCACATACGTAGTAGGTGTGCTGTGGAGTGATTCTCTGGGGGAGCTGTCCTCCGGGAAGTTGTCCTTCAGGGGAATATACGGTTGAGTGTTCCTCTGGGGAAGCTGTCTTCAGGGGGAGGTGTCCATCGGGGGAGTTGTCAGGTGTGAGACATCCTGGGCACCAGGCTAAAATCGTAGGCAGAGCAAAACCTCTTGGGGGAGTAGGGCGAAATGTGGAAAAGAACTTAAATTTCACGAATTACACTGCGAAAACCCCATGATTTTCGGAATTTTGAAAACTTTAAAGGACGGTCGCCCCTTGCCCCCCTCCCTTGGCGCTCCCCTTGGGTAAGATTACCTCTAGTGATCGCCCTGAGTCATTTTTCTCTCACAGTTACTCAAACATGCCCCAAGCATTCAGTAATCATCAGTGCAGGCCAAGGGGCGGCGCCAGAACGAAGTCTGGTGGTGGTTGGGGGGGGGGAGTGGAGGGGACCCGTGGCCACGTTTACCGACAAGAAAAAAAGGTTACCAGGTCCGATAGAACAAACCTTAGCACATTCCCGGTAGAAAATGACAAGGGGTGGGGATGAGAACATTTAGAATATCAGTACAACCACCCCATGAACTATTTTGGAAAGTGTGGGGGCCGACGCCTCCCTTGCCCCCTGTGGCGCAGCCCTGAAAAGGGGGTTACAGCAGTTGACTTCTCCCCAATCCAAGACATAAGTGTGATATGTAATAAAACGTCTAGATGCGCATTTGAAAGAGGGATTTCATATTCAATTCCACTGTAACCGAGGTAGCAGTCAACAAAGATTGATAAAGTCAGTTTTTACCTGCAAAATGCCGCTTGACTGTCCTGAAGACACCAGCCTCGCTCTATACCGCCGCTGTAGTATGCCCATATGTCAGCTGGCAATGTCTCTTTTGCTCGTTTTTCGTAGTCCTGTAAGCTATGAAATGATGTGTCTTTGTTCTCCATGGCGACTTACTTCCAGGGAAACTGATCATTAATGAATTATCTTTGCAAGGTCACCGCGTGTATGGAGAGGAAGAAGAGGGCTTTAATTATTCCACACACATGGATACTAAAGTGAATTAACATGGCCAGAGACAGAATTGAAACAAATTTGTACGGCCTACATTGTGTCAATTCTGTTAGGGCAAAGTATCAGACCTGTAGCGTTACGAATGTTAATAATCGTTTCTGCTGAGTGACATTGCTCATCGGTCATAAAAATAAATAGAATCATTTGAACTTTGGTTGTTTGATGATTATGTTTTCCTATCATATATGAAATGTGAGCTACAATCATATCAAATATGAGGTTATTGACAAAACGTGATTATTGTTTCACAACTTGATGGACTTTGCTTGAGTTTGTGTGTGTTGGTGTGTGTGTGTGTGTGTGTGTGTGTGTGTGTGTGTGTGTGTGTGTGTGTGTGTGTGTGTGTGTGTGTGTGTGTGTGTGTGTGTGTGTGTGTGTGTGTGTGTGTGTGTGTGTGTGTGTGTGTGTGTGTGTGTGTGTGTGTGTGTGTGTGTGTGTGTGTGTGTGTGTGTGTGTGTGTGTGTGTGTGTGTGTGTGTGTGTGTGTGTCGTGTGTGTGTGTGTGTGTGTGTGTGTGTGTGTGTGTGTGTGTGTGTGTGTGTGTGTGTGTGTGTGTGTGTGTGTGTGTGTGTCCATAAATATTTTGCCTCGGCATCTTATTATTGTGCAAATCATGGTTAGTATATAATGTATACAACTACGCAGACAATAATTAACGCATGAAATATGCATTTCAGTCTTTAGAATTTTGTACGGTACTGCCACTTCTAACAAAAATGATAAATTATTTTTGTTATTTCTTTATTTTTCTGTATTATTTGTTTTTATCTTAGTTTGTTATCCCATTTTTCTGGTGGTACCTAATTTATGCAAATTATTGTGAATAGAAAAATTTAGTGTATAAAAAATAATTGGTGTATGAAATAGGCTATACATTTTTTCACCTATAAGAGAAATACCGTTACAATTATATCACAACTAAGAAAATAACTGCATGCATTTTTTAGAATATTGTTTTAAGATATTTTTTGCATGATATATTTCTATTTACCTTGAAGCATTAATTTCTGTTTTCTCTCGTCAATCAACCTTTACAAACAAAAACAATAATACCACTAGAAATGGATCCCACAGATAAATCCAATTGGAATGACAACAGATGTGCGACGTTAATATTCATGAAAGTAGCTTGAACTTTGATCTTTATTTCTTTCGACCTCTCTTAGAATTTGAGAAATATACCAATATATAACATTAAAAAATGGCACAAATGACAATGAGAAGGAAGTATAAATACAAACAAAAAGGATATACTCATTTCATTCAAGGACGTATGTAAAGGTATAGCTTAAATAATATGCAATTGTATAGCAATAATTCATTAACTAAGGTTCTGTAAAATATTTTTGACCAATTTTACATTTTCAAAAAGTATCTTTTAACTTCATGGTGTTAAACAAATTGTTCAAAACAATTCATGCATTTTCAGAATATTTGGACGATATCTGTATTTACTGGGAAGTAAGTCTTCCTTTTAAAACTACTCACATTGCTCACACTGGAACAAATAATGAAACTCGTTACCGAATAAATCAACACTTTACAAAGTACACAAATTTACTTTTAATGGTACGGTATAGGGAAAGATAAAACAACAACTGTGTTACCAAAGCAGTGCAAAACAGGAAAACAGTTCACGCACTTCTATAAACAGTATTTATTGAATAATGGAATCTTCTCGTAATATTTAGTAAATAATATGTAACCTCTCCTCTTCTTTTCTCCTGCCTTCACTTTAACCTCTATATGTTTATTTGTTTAGTGTTAGATGTTCATTTATTATCTCGCCTGCGTAGCGGAGCGAGACATAGGTATCACTATTTCCGGCGTAGGCGTCGTAGGCGTAGGCGTCGTCAACAATTGTGTTGTACACACAATAACTTTCTAACGCTTCGAGGTGGGATCACCAAATTCATACCAGAGGCCCATCTCTTGAAGGCACAGGTCAAGTTCGAATATGAGTTGAATTTGATTAAGGTCAAAGGTCAAAGGTCAATGAACTTCCATGACTGGCACTGTGCTATGTTGTGTACACACAACAACTTTCTATACCTTCGAGGTAGATTCCAAACAACAAAGTACATCCTCTGCAGTCAGGTCAATTTATGAGTGAATTTGAATTAAGGTCAAAGTAAAAGCAATGAACTCCATACTGCACTCGTCGTTTACTAGCACAAATTCCTCTAGCTCGAGTGGATAACCAATCAACCAGACTATCTCTGAAGCACAGTCAAGCTCGAATACTCGAATTTGAATAAGTCAAATTCAAAGGCATCCGGAACTTTCATGACTGGACTGGTGCATTAACACACGAAAACTTCTATACCTTTCAATAGATTGCCAAATCATCCAAGAGGTCCAGCCGAAGCTTGTCAATTCGAATCTGATTGAATTGATAATCAACGAGGTCAAAGTCAATGAACTTCCAGACTGCACTGGGGGTGCTATTTGGACACGTAAACTCATACTTTGACTGAATCACAAATTCAATACCAGAATCATCTCTGAAGGCACGTCAAGTTAAGATAATTATAAAGGTCAAAGGCCATGAACTTCATACGCACGTACATGTCACCACGTCCTCTCAAACAGACTTAAATGAATACTCTAACCACTAACTTAACTTCAGTTCACCAGTTATTCTACATTCCGTATAATACAGAACTCCTACTTCTCTAAATCTAACAGAGTTGTATTTCTTGTTTAGTTAATGCTTTTTGTTATTTATTAATACTAAGTTCTTTGGCACATTATATATCACAACAATTCACATGTACAATAGAAAAGCGTCAAAGCTTAATTACTTCACATTGCCTACGTCATCTGAATGCTAACTCTACAAATAGAAAAGTATACCTCTACCATCATATGCATGTAACGTCAAACACAATCCGCCCTAAACTGCTGACAGCCTCAGAAGTCATATAGCATACATGTAGTTTTGACATGCAGTCTCTTCATGACTGTGATATGCAGGCGAGACAACGCTTGGCGTTTGCCTTGTTATCATTAATATTACATGTGTAAGTTTATTATATTGGTAATCATTTTTACTAATCTTTAATATAGTATATATGATTATTCAGTATTTCCGCTGTTCAATTATATTTGTTGATAATAATGATGTAGTATATTTTTGTGGTGTTAACGGTGAAATAAAATGAAATTTGATTGAATATACCAAAGACCCAGGAGAGATAAAGCCGGACTTGGTTCTATCCTGTCAAGCCAAAGACATTAAACATGTTAAAAGCACGCTTGATTTTACTGTTTTGTTTTAATAGACATTTAAATCACGAGACATAAGAAAACGAATAAACGAACTTGCTAACCCCGACAGATTCTTACCTAACTTAACCGGCAAAATGAAATATCATCATTTCTGCTAAAGTGAGAATATCTCAATCTCATATTATATTATGTCTCCAAAATGTTAAATGTGCGGAAAACCACCTAAACATACGTGTAGCCTTAACTTATATACTGGGAATCATTTCTACCACGCTGAAAAATGCTTTATATGATTCCTCACAATTTTCTGTGTTCAATTATGTTTGTTACTAATAATGATGTAATATAGTGATATATTTTTGTGGTCTTTATAGTGAAATAAATTGAAATTGAAATTGACTGAATATGCCAAAGTCCCAAGAGAGAATAAAGCCGAACTTGGTTCTATCCTGTATATAATCCAAACACATTAAAAGAACGTTTGATTTGACTGTTTTTTTTAAATAATCCATTCAAATCATGACACATAATAAAATGGAGAAACTGCATGAGCTGGCCTCGACAGATTCTTAACCTATAACTTAATCGTCAAATTGCAAAATTGTCAATTTTGCTAATTAAAAGTGAGATTATCTCAACCTCATATTATATTATATCTCTAAAATGTTAAACGAGAAACCCCCTAAACATACACGTAGCTGCCTTAACATTGAAATAGATGGAATAGTATTCTTTTTACCATGCCACGGTGGCTTTATCTGTTGAGATTGAAATATATAATTTGGGCAGAAGAAAAGCTAGGTGGACTGATGGCTAAAATATTACATAAAAACTCATTTTCACGATGCAGACGGGGTTTCGTCAATTGAGCGCGTTGTGCCATTAAAAATGAATTCCAGAAAAGACCGATATCACAGTTACACACTAAGAAAAATAGGTTCAACTTTGCACCTTTAAAGGTGCAGACCAATGTCACACTGGGATCACCTTAACGGGCACAACTTTGCACCTTTCTAAAAGGTGCAAAGTTGTACCTTGGAGGTGCAACTTTACACCTCTAAGGTTGAAAGGTGCCCTATTTTTCTTAGTGTGTAGAATGGTACAAAAAGATGAATATATCAACCAAATATCAAGTTGTTTTCTGGCAGGAAAAGATCTTCCCAAAATGTCCCAATGATTTCAGTTTCCCAACGTTCCCTGCCCCGTACGCTTATGTTCTTATATCAAAGACCCGATTTGAAGATCTCTTCTTCAGCAGTTTTTTAAATGCTTTGCGAAAATGTGGGATTTGTGTGGCATATACAATTGGATTGATTGCTCCATTTGCCATGATCAGCAGAATTTCCACAAGTCCTAAAGTCATCATAACTATTGAGTTGAACGACACGAAAAAGGGGAGAAGGATGATCAGTGAGATCGGTAACCAAAATATGATGAAGAAAGAAACAACGATGCTAATTGCCTTGGTTGCCTTGATAGCCTTAATCTTAATGTGGATACCACCATTCACGTTGTGATTGTACTGCGGTAAATCATTTCTCCCGTCAGCATTGAGGAACGAACGTTTCTTGATGAGAGTAAGCATATGTACGTTGAGAACAAAGACGAGGATTATGCCTACGAAACCCCCCACTGACAAAAGGAGTGAATACTCGACCGAAAGTAACACCTCGTAGCAAAAGTGACGGTCTTCTGATCTGTAGGGATAAGACCCGCATGCAATGAGAAAAGTTGCAATCCATGCCGCTACCGTTGTTATTGCTGTATTTCGTTTGGTTGATACCTTGCGGTGAAAGATTGGAAATGCCACTGAACAGTATCTCTCGATCGTTAAGACGACTAAGTGAATGAACGACGATTTCACACAAATCTGTCCTGGTAACAGTAACTTAATGCGATTCCACGCCAAACATGTAAAGTCATTTGCAGCAAGCATTCCATATGCATTTGGAACAAGACCAACCACAGGATATGCCACATCAGCTAGCGACAACGCTGCGATCAAGTAGTATGATGGCCGACGGAGTTTCTTTTCCTTGTAAACAGTGATCAAGACAAGAAGATTGCCACAAATGTCCAGGAAACAAAGAGGGAGGGATATTATAATGAAGACAGCCAGAAAATGTTGATTTACTACACTATTGAACGAATTATAAAGAGAAGATGCCTGTGCTGTACTATCCAGAGTAGTATTTTCCATAATTTCTACGCTTAGTAAGTTGTGAAGGGATGCGAAGTTTTTGTGACCCAAAATTAGGCTCACGAAAGCTAAGTTTCATTTCACCGAAAGTAGGGCGCGTCTTTGGTTCCAGTTGCCGTCGTCCATTTTGCTGAATATTACCCCAAGCATTAGCAGATCGCGTAGATGATAAAAAATCTTTAATTCCAAGTGAATGTTTCAAAGCAGAAGACAGGTGAAAATTGGTCACTGGAATACTTAAATCAGATAGACTAAAGTTGAGTTTCATTCCGTCCAGAGCGAGACGCCTCTTTCAGGGATCATGATTAAGCATAATGGTAAAATTCGAGTTTACATCTTCCAATCTGCCATACATTTTCTGCAGCCGTCTCACATCAGGTTAATAATCCAGAATCAGAGGATTTGAAACCTCTATGGAATTTATGTGTATTATTTGGTGCAGATCTGTGACTTAGGCACGTTAAGAGTTAAGAGTTAAGTCCGGAGTACTTCATAAAACCAGATGATATATGAAAAAAAAATGATCAGCCGAAGTTTTCGGAATATTATTTTTTTGCTAATAGTGACTAAATGGTATCAGAAATAATGATGATCTTTCCATCCGAATTCCATGGATGTATGTTCTATAGGCCTACAACGTTTCCAACAAAAATCACGGCGTCAAGTTGACGTATACTACTAGTAATGCTCCATCGTTATTCCATACACCATAAGAACGTTCAAATTAGCCACGCTTTATCGCTGGAACGATAAAAACGAAAACATCCTGTTTACGTGTCAGCGTTCTTATGTCTAACGCTTAACAATGTTCCGCGATGCAACTGCCGCGCATTGTGATTATTAAAATATCATGTAAATGGAACTGTAATAGCCATGGTTGATTTCACACAATGTACATGATTTAGATGTTATAAAGGGCAGACTGTTTATAATCATGATTGCCAATATACTTACTACTTCACCCACATCACTTAAAATAATTAAAAACTGCATTTACCTCCGTTTATTCATGTTTAATGCTATCCATATAAAAAAAATCGTTTTATTGGAAAATATTAATCCCTAAAGCAAGAAATGATAGTTTTCTCTTCGGGATAATAATCAAATACTGTTAAATTAGCAGGTATACTGACAATACTGACATACTTTCTTAATATTAATGGAATATACGTGTAATAGATTTGATATAGTGATGGTGTACGAAAGCGTGTATGTATGCGAGTGTGTGTTTACATGTTGTACAGCATCTATACTTGTGGGGTATATTGGATGATACAGGAACACCCTTGTGGAAAAATTTTTTACTCGTGAGGAATAAATAAGGAACCCCACAAAGAAATACCTCTCCACTGGCATATAGTCGCCTAAAACCAAGTGCGCCTGAAGACATTTTTATGGGTTTTTGTTTGACTGAGAACGACAACACTACTTACACAAATTTAAATTCAAATTCAAAAATACGTATTCTACCCAAAGGTTTTATGAACCCTAATATTAAAGGTATATTGCTTAATTGTCAACCCATATCAACTCACCACAGTCCCGCCATGAATTTACAATCTTTAGTTCAAATGGGGGGGGGGGGAGGGGATCCCATCTCTGATCTTGTTTTTCCGTGTTCTTGTTAAATGTCGTACGCTGATTAATGTGTTTGTATTGTCACTGCTACGGTATGCGTACAATTTGGCATTTCGTTATTAAATAAATACCTGTCAACCAGTACGATTTTTCCAGGGCAGTCCTGGTCTTATTACAGTTATTAGGCGGTACGGTAAACAATAAAAAGGTTACATAATAAAAAAAATGAAATTAAAAATATTGGAAACAGCTAAACAAAGGTTTTCTTATGAGAAAAAACATGAATAAAACATACCTTTTGTTCCGTCACTCACCAGTGAATGTAAACACGTCATTTCCATTACAATTTGGGTATTGTATTAAAATCACTGCAGTAACCAAGGCATTTGGTTTCATTTATTTTGGTCATTCATGTTCTATTCTTATTATAATCTACGTTTTGTTGTCGAAGGCACCGCCTAGTAACTGTCATAAGGACAGAACTGCCCTGGAAAATTGTACTGGTTGGCAGGTATGTATGTATCATGTGTATTGCATTATTACTATTCACTGCTGTGTCAGCGTATTTTGGAGTCACGTACATGTAACGTGTATATGTCATTATATTTCTGTGAACAGTGTAACACAACTTTCTACATGCTTTGTGGACGAATAAATGTAAATTCAAATTCAATTCAAATTCTAAATTCAAATACACAGACATGTGGAGACCCCACTAGGTATACAAAGTACTGATGGTAACTCGACATTTGGTCCGACGACAGTTGTTCAGAAAACAGGGAGTTAGGGTTAGGGTTACCATTGGGCTTCCAGTTCAGAATGGGGCTAGGGTTAGGGTAATGGGTTCGTTTAGGATTAAGGTTAGGGTTGAGGTTAGTGTAAGTGTATGCAATATTCGTTGGAGCACTATTGTCGCCGGAGCATGGAACTGACACACAAACACTCACACACCAACACCCCACAAGTATACATGTATATGTGTCTTTCGATGTGTGACATGATACGCCGCTATGTATCTGTGTGTGTGTGTGTGTGTGTGTGTGTGTGTGTGTGTGTGTGTGTGTGTGTGTGTGTGTGTGTGTGTGTGTGTGTGTGTGTGTGTGTGTGTGTGTGTGTGTGTGTGTGTGTGTGTGTGTGTGTGTGTGTGTGTGTATGTGTGCATATGTGTGTGTCTGCGTGTGTGAACGTGTGTGTGTGTCTGTGTGTTTCTATTTGTGTTGTCTAAGCTCACACACACTCCTTGCCCGCCACTTTATTAAAAACTGGTTGACCACGAAATCAAGCAAGATTCGTGATTCGCGAAAGATCTGGTTTATTAAAAAGTTCCTTGAATATTTTACCATGGCATCTTGTTACTGTACAAGTAATAGTGAATAGTGTTTACTGACGTAGACAATAATTAATGTATGAAGTATGCATTTCAATCTATAAAATCAGAAAAATGTTTTGTACAGTATTGTCGGTTCTAAAAATAAATTGTATTTGTTATTTCTTTATTTTTCTGTATCATTTGTATTTTTGTTTTATTATTCCGTGGTGGCACCTAATTTTTATGCAAATCTTTATGAATAGAAAAATAAAGCGTCTGGCCTATCTACGGGGAAATAATTGGTCAATGAATATACACTTTTTACCTACACAACTAAGAAACTATTAAACTGCATGCATTTTTTAAAGGCCCACTGTCAAGGGTCAACTCAACCACAGAGAGGATGTCAACTAGGCCTGGAATACGGACACGTAATTAACGAACATGGAATGTTGCAGTGCCATAGTCTACAGATCGTGGAACAAAACAAATGTTGAATTTTTTCCACACTGTGATGGTAGTTTCCGTTGCATTATGGGTGTCATTAGTGCACCCTGTTATGATTTGTATCAAAAGAGGGCGTTTTCCATCCTGTCACGCCGGTGGGCCTTTAGATATATTTTGAGGCATAATATCTTGAAGTATTAATTTCTGTTTTCAAAAAAATAATACCACTAGAAATGCAATGTAGGTCTTATATTGATTGGCTGCCTCCCTGCATTTGTGATTTTTTTTTTAAATTCTAACCCATTACTCCGTGTTTGCGCTGGTACCTTTTATTATGCAAATCATTGAGAATAGAAAAATAAGGTGTATAACTACCCAGAAAATGATTGGTGTGTAAAATATAAACTTGCGGACTTATAAGATGTACATGTTTGCGTCAATTATGCTGTGCATACTGTTAAATTATTACTAGTGAATACTCACTTATTTCCTTTCTCTCATCTGCACCCCTTAACTCCCACGTATTGGTGCCGCTCCTAACATTATTGCATTAAACTTTTCATAACAACTTAATGATAATATCATAATATTTATATAATATTGGATGGCTTTGAGGCGGACACAAGAAAATATTGTACGACTTGTGGCAAATATCGGACGAGTCGCAGACGAGTCCGATATTTTCATAAGGAGTACAATATTTTCTGTGTCCACCGAAAATAAGCCATCCAATATTATCATTATTATCTAAACCCAGTAGAACATTTCCAAAATTGAAATTTAACAGAATCCTCGACAAATCACCAGTCTTTTAACGGGGCACCCGTTCTTCGTGAGAATTTGTTATTCTTGCTATACACCTAGAATTACATCGTCCTCTGAATTTAGTAAATTTTCCGGGTAAATTTTGCAGAGAAAGCACATTGTATACAAAAATAATGATGTGATTCTTGTAAAACATAAATTTAAAAAACTTCCTTTTATAATACGTTTTGTGTGAAATACTGGATCAACTCGTATAGGTAAACAAAAAAGTACCCGGATGTATCCAATATTTTTCCTCATTGTACAATATTTTTCGATACACCCCCTCGTCTAGCCACAGCGCATATACGCGCACTCCTTTGCGCGCGGGATACGCGATAATATCGCCGCGCTTAAAACCCCCTATTTAGATAATAATTATATAATATTGGATGGCTTTGAGGTGGACACAAGAAAATATTGTACGACTTGTGACAAATATCGGACGAGTCGCAGACGAGTCCGATATTTTCATAAGGAGTACAATATTTTCTGTGTCCACCGAAAATAAGCCATCCAATGTTATCATTATTATCTAAATCCTCTAGAAAATCATTAAGATAAGAATTTAATAAAAATCTGTACAAATCATCAAATCTTTCAATGGCGACCACTGCCCACTCTGATTTCATTCTTCGTGTGATAACTTGTAATTCTTCTTCTTATTCAACAGAAATCACATCTTCTTCTATAATTCAGTAAATTAAGCAAAGCCAGCACATTATACGAAAGAACAATAGGCCTATATAGGGTAGTTTAAAAAAA
>JZLH01S0052922.1:75840-85955 GCA_001188425.1 Eucidaris tribuloides | reverse complement strand
TTTTTTAAATTGAAGCTCCACAATGTTAGCCTATCACTTTAAGATCTGTCTTTTTTTTTTACTCGGAAACACTATAAATTTTGGGCTGTTTTCACCGTGAAAATGACACTGGACTAAAAAAATGTCACAATTCATCCAAGGTTCAAGTAATTTTCAGATTCATGTGCAGCCTGTCAGCCAAAATAGCCGTATCATCTACTCCTGAAACAATAATCAGCTGCCCACTCCTAGTATTGGTACAATGAAATATAATATCATAAACAAGATGTAGAAAAAAGAAAAGAGGAAGAGCAGTGTGTGACAACCTGATAAAGTATTCTGATTTGACATTTGCATACCTGCCAACCAGTACGATTTTTCCAGGGCAGTTCTGTCCTTATTACAGTTACTAGGCGGTGCCTTCAACAATAAAAACGTAGATTATAATAAGAATAGAATATGAATTGCCAAAATAAATGAAACCAAATGCCTTGGTTACTACAGTAATTTTAATACAATGCCCAAATTGTGATGGAAATGACGTGTTTACATTCACTGGTGAGTAACGAAACAAAAGGTATGTTTTATTCATGTTTTTTTCTCATAAGAAAACCTTTGTTTAGCTCTTTCCAATATTTTTCTCATTCGCACTCTAATTTCATTTTTTATTACGTAACCTTTTTATTGTTTACCGTACCGCCTAATAACTGTAATAAGACCAGAGCTGCCCTGGAAAAATCGTACTGGTTGGCAGGTATGCATTTGTTTAGCAAAACAACTATTGTAGTTGTAAGTTAATCAGTCACTGTACTGGTATGTGTATGTCAATTTCAATTACAATTACCTGTGTGTAAAATGTCCATTGAAGGAAGAAACAGAACTCTGCCATAACCTCAACTGAAGAATGACACATTCTATGTAGTGTTGTATCCAAAATATTAACTGACTGCTAACCAGCTGTTTATAGTACCTAAATTGAAGTCTGATTTTGTTTTTCTAGTTACAAATTGTACAGATAATTTGTATTATTTTGGTACAGAAAAGTCCATATTGTATTTTACATATAAAAATTTGCAAGGATATTTTGGAATGATTGAAACAAATAGTTTGTAATTTTTGTAAACAAATAACTGTGAAATTACAGTTACATTATCATTATAACATGATTTTAACTTATTTTAGGCATTAACAGTACTGCTTCACAAAAAGCTAGTCAAATATTATTTAAAGAATAATTAGCAACTGCCCAGTTTCATGTAACACATGTATGGAAATAAAAACATACATGTTTGTAGTGTTTACTCTCAAGTTCCATGTCTTCTTCTTACAGCTACGACAAAAGTTTTTATCGCCACAAGAACCAATATTTCCTTGAGTGAGTTGACACCAGGCAGCTCTGTCCTTGGCTCCACGTACTCCGGGATTCCATTGCAGAACCTGGAGTGGGTCAGTGATGTAGACTTTGATCCAGTTGAGGGCAGAGTGTATTGGAGTGACACTGACTGGAACAGACGCACCATCAGCCGGGCCTTCCTTGATGGCTCTGATCAGGAGGACATTGTATCTAACGTCTGTGAGTATACTGGCAAAGTTGTTGAGACAATGAAAGAATACATTTCACCTTAATCATAAAGATACATAAAATCAAATAGAGGTAGTAGGCACTAATCTTTGGGCATTTCATCCAGTTCTTTTGTTAATTTTTTATTATGCATCTTATTTTTTTTAAATACATATTCATGAAATTATCCTTCACTTGTATGTAGTTTAGTTACTATCAGTAGAAAGCTTCATATCAAGTCAACTGCATAATCAGTTGACTTTTGCAGATCTATTTGAATTCTTATTGGGGTATATTTGGGGGCAAGATAGTGAATAGAACTTACATGTACTGTGTTGTGGAAATGTATTGCTGCCATTCTTGCTGAATTTGTGATGGTCTAATGGAGAAAATGGAAGTAACGGTTTCATCGTCTGTATCTTGTATCATAATAGTTCAGAAGTTAATTGTATCCCCCGAACTGTGTTCGGAGGATACTATGGATTTGGCCTCGTCGCGCCGCGTCCGCCGCCGCCGCAGAGATTTCCTTGTGAGCGCTCTACCAGCTGCATTTCTTCTTCGATCATCTTCAAATTTGGTATGAAGGTGTATTATGGTAAACGGAAGACCGCTATTGTTTTTGGTGGTGGCGCCCTCGCTTGGTCCGTCTTTGTACACAAAAAGGTATATTTTTCAGGGTCTGCTTGTGTGCCTGATACTGGCCGCATTTCTTGACGGATTTTTTTCAAATTTGGTGTGTGCGTGTATCATAGTCAACTCTAGACACCTATAACTTTTGGTGATGCTGCCCCCAATATTCCGCCTTTTACAGGGTCAAAGGTTAACCTGATAGGTCTAAATTTGCAAAAATGCTTATTTTTCAATTACTTTGTTGTTTAATACCCAAAGGATTTTATTCAAACTTGCTGTATAGGTGTATGGGTGGTCATTCTACATGTAGGCCACATTAGTGTTCGGTGATGGCGCCCTCAGTGTTCCGACTTGGGTGCCAGGTCACATTACTTGTATATGATCTATCGGCTCACATTTCCTTGTCCGATTTTATTCAAACTTGCCTTTGGAGGTTTATGGGGGGGGGCGGGGGGTGAGGGGGGGGGGGGGGGGGGGGGGGGGGGGGGGGGGGGGGGGGTGTCATTCTGCGTAATCAATAGTTTCGAAGTGACAGCCACTCATCTGTTCGAATTTATAGAGAGGATCTTTCTTGTGAGCGCTTACTGGTTGCATTCTTCTCGGAACATCTTCACATTTGGTAGGAAATTGATTATGGTATAAGTGACAGATGCTCTATTTTTTGGTAGTGCGCCCTCGCTTGGTCCGTCTTTGTACAGACAAAAAGGTGACATTTTTGCAGCGTTCTGCTTGTGTGCCCTGATATGGCCGCATTTTCTTTGGACGGATTTTTTTCAAAATAGGTGTGTAAGTGTATCATAGTCACTTTAGACACTATAACTTTTGGTGATGTGCCCCATGTCTTCCATCTTCTACAGGGTCAAAGGTCAACCTGATATTGTCTAAATTATTTAGGTTTATTGGGGGGGTGTCATGTTTGCGTATACAATGAGTTTCATGACGCGCCCTTCATTGGTTCCGACTTATTTAGATGCCATGCTCATATTTCCTAATTTATTCAAAGGGGGGGTGAAGGGACGGCTTCGGGGGATAATGTGCTCGAAGGGTCGCCCCCCCCCCGCCCCCCCCGGTGCCTCTAGTTTTTTATCCGTTGTAGTTGCAAGTTACACGCCTAAATAGTTTTTCACTTTTTATAAATTTAAGCAAAAGTAATTGATTCGGTTCCATGGTGTACAGACTGCAACAACAATTCATCATCCTCTAAATTCAGTTTACTTTGCATGGTCAGTGTGCAACCTTTTATCATTTGGTTCAGAAGAGGGTGCTATTTCATTATACATTGTCTTTGGCCCGTAAATTTTGACGTCCACCTCAGTCAGCTTGTGATATTATTCATATGTGATGTATTCCATGCATCAGTTTGTCATTCATCATGTTTGTATTGTTCACATACAGGGTCTCATGGCATCTCATTGGACCCAGTCAGCAGGATGCTGTTCTGGACTGACGACGATGCAAGACACATCAAGAGAAGCAGCCTGGATGGCAGTGGGCCAACTGTCATTGTACAAGGCATTAGGAATCCAACTGATATCATAGCTGATGGTATCAACAAGTAAGTACACAAAAATCCACCTCCTTTGAGGCACATGTTTATGGGTAGGTTGGGGATGGGTGGATGCTGGTTCTATGTAACACTATTAACATTTTATTCTGTTTCACTACCATACATTCAACAAATAAATGTTCTTGCAGGTATCAGAAATTCAAATGCATGCATCCTACAGTATGCAAAAATAAAATGATAATGGGGTCATCAGTAAATACTGTCATCATGTAGGGTACATAATTGACAATATGTTGACTGTGGTTTTCATGTTGGCAATCATCATACCAGGGTGGGCAGATTAGTCTAGAACTGATTGGTTGATTGACTGATTGATAAAGCAAGGGAATTTGATGTATGAAATGAAATTAACTACATGAAATGAATGTTACTAATCAAGAAAAAAAACTTGGAAGGGCCGTACACAAAGTTAGACTTGGACTTGGGCACTGGTTAATGTCATTTTGTTTGTGTCCACATCTGTTACCCCCTTAATTATGTTTACAGGTAAAATGCCATTAATAAATGCACATGCACAGTTTTCATATTGGAAGTGCAAAGATGCCCAGATTTAAATGCTCGGAATCCCTGCTATATTACATTATTCTTCAATTTGAGACTGCATTATTTTTGCTTGACTGACAGTGAAGGGAATATAAATCTATAATTTAAATTAAGTGTGTAGTTTTTTCTTGAAAACACAGAATTATTGATTTCATCATTTATAGCGATCCAAAATATATACTTTATGGGACAGAGGCATTGGCATATGCCACGCCAAGGCATATAATTTCATAGTTGTGCACAATGTTTGACTGAAGAGTTGTTATATTTTCTGGGCTGTTGTTAAAGCTGGACATTTGTGAAAGCCATTGTCTTTGAGTATGCAATGTACAAACCTGTTGTCCTCGTGGTTAAACAGGTGTTACTATCAGGTGGTAATTCTTTCTTGACAAGAGACATCAATCACTAATGGATATGATAAAGGACATTGTCCAAAAATAGAAATAGATTGATAAATCAACTAAAATAATTCAATGATTTAAATTATACAGAAGAGCATCTGATAATTCAAAGTTATCAAATTTATCTTGCACAGACATTCACTGAATATATGAGTAATATTTATAGATTGCATAAGAATTGAGTAATCCAGATATATACATTAAATAGACCTGTAAAGTATAAAAAACCATATAAATCCACTATATGTAAATTCAGATTTTTTCAAATTAGTTCATTATTTTGAAATCAAATCAAAGTAATGAAATAACTATTTAAGGAATTGAATGAACCAAATACTTTAAACAAATGAATTAAATTATTTTCATCCATCAAATGGATCAATCCAGTTAGTCGAGTTACATACATCATATAAATCAATAAATCTAATAAATCTAGCAGATGTTGTAAAATGTGTTTAATCAAATAAATCAACTTACACGTGTATTCAGATTAGCAAATCAATTAATCTTGTGAATGAATCAAAATCACATGTAATAACATAAATCAAATGAATCTATCTAATTTAATAAACTCAAGTACAGTGTTGGTGATGGAAATTGAACGAAAAGCTTGAAAAATCCAGAAGTCAGAAAAAAAATCCAGAAATTTAAGAATTAAAGTTTTCTTACAGTAGTCGTCTGAAAAATTAGCGCTAAGTGTTCAAACCAGTATTGCAGCAGTGCTTTACTTTAACATATCTTCCAAAATATTTTAGTAAATGTTTCAGATGATTTTTTTACTTAAATTTTTTGTAAATTAAAGTACATCACTGTATCTAAACAATATAGATTTTTTATCTAGGAAAAAAAGTCACTCAGAATAAACAATGTAATAATATTAATGAGTTGAATTTGTCAAATCAAATGCAAATCAACTATCAAGTAATAATTGACATTGGGCTACAGCACTGTTAAATCAGGTTGAATTATATTTTATTCCACAATTGTCTCCCATGATCATGTCAACATCTTCTTCACACATATTTTGATACCTCTTTCATACACCCCCCCCAAAAAAAAGTGACATAAAAGAAAAATCTTATTAATATTAAGTAGATTAAATGAAAACTTACCAGTTTGAAATTTGATTGTTATTTTACGAGTAAGACGTAGGGAGAATTAACATGATATAGATTCCCGCCATGCGCATGCGCAGTCAAACTTAGTAGCAGCAATGTGACTACAGATTCGCGTTAGCAACATACTGAACTGTAGATTGGAACTGAGGACGGTATGTCCATAACAGAAAAGTCTGTTAAAATTGAAAACTTACACTAGATTCGAGTAAGGGAGGGAGAGGAGGGCATGTTAATTCTCCCTACGTCTTACTCGTAAAATAATGATCAAATTTCAAACTGGTAAGTTTTCATTTAATCTACTTATTTTACTTCGTAACCCTCCGGTCAATTAACATGATATTTTAAAGCCTGTAGTCACATTGATGTAAGTCCAAGGACTCCATCAAAACAAGATAGTAACTCACCTTCCTGGTGGTTTAAAATGCAGTTCAGCTAAACCTGCGTAAAGCACCTGCTTTGGTGCTGACCTGTACCACTATTTTCATACAATTATTGTCCAGTGGTAATAATGCCAGTTTAAAGTTTGATCTGTCATTGTTTCAATAAGGCAGCAGAGAAACCAGTGTCTGTGCCTTGCAAAGGCTTATTATAAAAGTTTCTAAAGGTTTG
This sequence comes from Eucidaris tribuloides, assembly GCA_001188425.1. Classification (NCBI taxonomy): domain Eukaryota; kingdom Metazoa; phylum Echinodermata; class Echinoidea; order Cidaroida; family Cidaridae; genus Eucidaris; species Eucidaris tribuloides. The sequence continues at coordinate 79,547 of JZLH01S0052922.1, read as the reverse complement.
TTCGCTCGACCAGCCGGCTTGAGCCATAATATCTTGAATGGGAACTTCCATTCTCTCTGCTGCAGAAGTGGATGCTGCTCTAGTTGAATGAGCTTTAAACACCCTGGTGTCCACTCCTGCTAGAGTCATCACAGTTTTTATCCACCTGGATATTGTTTGTTTTGACACTCTATCATGTGGTTTACGAAAACTAATGAATAAGTACTTCTTGGCTCCTCTGTATGCCTGAGTTCTTTTAATATAATGCTTCAAATACTTGAGTACACACAACCTCCTATCTGGGGGATACGCACACAACTTAAATGTTAAACCAGTTCTACCTGGCCTGCTTTGCTTTAGCAGAGTGTCCACATGAAAAATAACTGATCTGTCATGCAGTTCGATTTTGTCTAAATGCAGGTTATGCAGAGATTGAGCCCTCTGTGCTGAGAGTAAGGCAATGAGCATGACAAGCTTGTATGTTAATTGCTTTAAATTCAAAACATTAGCTGGGCTTAGTTTGCGGAGATAATCCAAAACTGGTCCGACGTCCCAAATACGCGTGTAGCGAGCGACCGGTGGACGAAGCTGGAACACTCCCTTTAAGAATCTGCTAATCAGCGGGTGTGATGCAACCGTATGAGTGCCATTATCAAGTAAAAGAAAGGAGGCCAGAGCACTTTGGGCCGTGTTAATAGCACTGTAGCTTGCTTTATTAGTGTAAAATTGATCACTCAGGAATTCCAAAACTAGCTCCGCGGAAGTATGGAGAAAACTTATTTTGCGTGATATGCAGAAAGCCCTCCATTTACTGATGTAGACCTGATACTGTCGTTTTGTAGACACCCGCCATGATGCTGCGATGACATCCACTGTTTTGTTGCTCAGTCCTTGCATTTCGAACGGTCGCCGCATAACCTGCAGCAAAGGAGAGACAGAGATTTGTGAAGCGGGTGAGGAGAATTAGTCCCTGGTTGAAGAAGAAGATCTGAATTTTTGCTTAATAGCAATGGTTCTTCAACTAGCATGTTATGCAACAGGGGAAACCAGGGTTGTGTCGGCCAATTTGGTACTACAAGCAAACCTGTAGCATTATCTAATAGGATCTTTTGCAGGCATTTTGCCACCAAACAGAAAGGTGGGAAAGCATAGAACTTTAATGAATGCCAATCAATTGTGAAAGCGTCTACATTTTCAGCATTTGGATCAGGTAGCCATGAAATATAGCGTGGTAGCTGAGTGTTTAATCTAGTCGCAAACAAATCAATTTCTGGTAACCCAAATTTCTTGGTGATCTTTTTAAATGCCTCTTTATTAAGCATCCACTCAGTTCTGTCTGAGAATTTTTGAGACATTTTGTCTGCCTCTGCATTGAGGCGCCCTGGTAAGTATGCAGCTGTAATCCAGATATTTCTTTGTAAACACCACTCCCAGATGGCTACTGCAATTTTATTGCAATCTGCTGATTTGGTTCCACCCATTGCATTCAAATAAGAAACACAAGTGATGTTGTCTGATCTTAATAACACATGAACATTCTTCATTTCAGCGCAAAAGGCTCGTAACGCCAGACCAGCTGCTACTGTTTCCAAATAATTGATATCATTACTCTGTGCCCGTATGGCTTCTTGTTCATTCCACCTGCCTCCATTTGTGTGTGGAGGTCAGTAGCACCCCAGCCCATACCGCTGGCATCTGTGCGTAATTCCAAATCAGGCTTTTTTTGTTGAATGGGGCAAAATGTTGAGTTGATATTATTGATCCACCACTGAATTTCATTTTTTGCTTCAGTGGAAAGGCACATGTTACGATCATAATGCCCACGGTGTAATTTTAGTGCTGATAGTTTGTCTTTTTCGATAGTCCTGTAAAAGAGTTTGCCATGCTGTACTGCCGGAAATGCAGCCACTAATTTTCCAATGAGTCTGGCTACCGATCGGATTGTAGTTTTATCAGAATGCAACATTTCAGTACAGAGTGAAATGATTTCCCGTTTCTTTTCTACAGGTAGCGTGATGGTCATATTAACTGTATCGAGGCAGAACCCAAGGAACTGCAAGTTATGAGTTGGACTTAACACTGATTTTTCTGAGTGTACAATAAAGCCTAACTGAGTCAGTAGACTGGTGGTAGCATTGATTGCCAGCAGAGCATCATTCTTGCATTTTGATATAAAAATGCAATCATCGATATATCCCATAACTACATGTCCGGCATTTCTCAGTGTGGCAAAAACTGGTTTGAGCAGTTTAGTAAACAAACGTGGGGCAGATGTCAGACCATTCGGTAATACTCTGAATTGCCAAAGTTGGCCTTCCCAAAAGAATTTGAGGTATTTTCTGTCACTGGGGTGAATGGGCACTGAATAGTAAGCATCACGGAGATCGACAGAGGCTAAATAACACTTATCTGACAGCAGTAGAGTTGCAGTAGAAAAATTGTCCATTTTAAAATGTTGATATGCTAAACTCTTGTTTAGTTCTGAGAGGTCCAGTATAATACGCAAACCCCCATTCTTCTTGGGCCTGGTGAAGATATTGGAGATAAATTCTCCCTGTTCATGGGTGGATAATTCAATTACATTTTTCACTGCCAGGCTATCAATTTCAGCATTAATGGCAGCCATCTCAGGACCGTTTGATTTACGGTGAGAATACAAAGGTCTCAATCTCGTGGGAGGGAAGCATTCAGGTTCAAATTCCAATTTGTAACCTCTCACCGCTGATAGAATATAAGGGTGAGATGTAATTTCACACCATTTATTGTAATATAGCCTCAGTCGACCTCCAATAGGAATATCACAGTCAGTGCTGTTGTCACTGACAATTTCCGAAACAGGGTTACAATCTAGGTCCGTAGAATCAAGGTTTATTGTGCATACCTGATCTGAACTTAGTGGTGGCAATTTTACTGAGGCTGGCTGCGTGAGTAGGTCGATCCTGGCATCTTGCCCGTCGACTGATGTGGTCTCTGTGATGGTCTCATCCTGCCTTGCTGTGTCTGAGGATGAAAACGCTGACCTAAAAAAGGTCGCTGCGGCTTGCTGTGTTGAACCGGACGAGACGAGGTTCTCGGGTACGGGTTGTATGTTTGAGCACCGGTACTGGATTGCCAGCCCGCTGAGCGGTACTGTTTTCTCTGCGTTTTGCTGCCCCTTGTAGGGCTGGTAGCGAGAGTGGGGTCTATAACTTTGTCCCTTCATAACCCCCTCAGCTGCTTTTTGCTCGTCTTTCATATCTCGGACCTGTTTGGGTAGGTCATCGCCGAACAACAAAGTCCCGACAGGGTTAGACGCTTTGCACAAATGTGCGTACTTGGCGTTTATGTCCGGTTTGATAAGTTCTTTACGCAGACAGTTAAGTTCAAAGTTGGCTGCACTGAGGAGACCCACAGCATCGTGCTGAGTTTCAGTAATATTAGATGCAGAGAGAGTGCTGAGAAAGGCAGTCATGCCCCTAGTAAGACATTTCTGAACTCGTTGCAACTTCAAGTCTCTGTTCCTTGTGTGGTGCGACAATTTATCCCATATAGGCAAATTCACCTTGGGCGAGTCCAAGATCAAACAATTGCTGGGAGGGGGATACTTTTCTTGTGCTTCATCAATACGTTTTTCTTCAAGCTGTGTACCCATTAGATAGACAGCAGACTGGGCGATCTGGCTGTCCAGAGGCTCCCCCACCCCTGTGGGAACAGCAAATTTAGCGGCGAGTGCTGGAATTTGCGGTGTC
>JZLH01S0052922.1:34923-47510 GCA_001188425.1 Eucidaris tribuloides | reverse complement strand
CTCCCCCCCCCCTCTCGGGCCCTCGATCAGCCAGGAAGGCTGTTTTCAGAGACGATGGGTAAAACAATCAACAAAATCAATGATAAGAAATCAATAAAAAGTAAATTAATGTAACGAAACATAACATAAACCCGACCCCCCCCCCCCAAAAAAAAAACCGAACGAAAAAACGAACGAAAACTTATAACTAAGAAAACAAGAACATGTAAACAAAAATAGTGATAAAGTAATCTTAAAGTACAATCAGATAGTGGATAACAAGCTGCACTCACAACATTACTGTATCTAGTGCCTGTTCAAACAGTTTTTGCTCCTCTAATGTATTCAAGGAAACTGTTAAATATTTGTGCACGAGAATAAATGCATCCATGTTTCAAGAAACTCGTTTTGGGTTTGTCTAATCTCATAATATTACTTCAATTTCGCAAATTATATGTACTTTTACGGTTATTTTATCACATATGAATTCGGTAAATTGTCTGCTGACAAGCATGTCACGAGAACGATTCGGGTGTTGAAAATGAAAAGTCAGCGTCCTTTTTCTCAGAGAATATTATATCTATTTCTTTTTTTTGGGGGGGGCAGGGCAGTGGACTTGAACTAGAAAACGGAATAATGACTTTCCAACTCTCATTGCTCAAAACTGGATTGATTACAAATTCACAATCATTCCCCGTAGAAAGCGCCAAATTACCTTTTCACCCGAAATGACTAACATAAGTACATCAACCAACGATTTATCAAGCTATAAAACAAGGATTGATGACAAATAAAAGGAGACAGCAATATCTTGTATTTTACTTCTAATTTCCATTGACGCGGGCACAAAGTTGGATAAAGAATTCTCTCCAAAGTCACTACAGTGGTTGTATCGCGTTTTTGAGAGGAACCACTCAGTTCTTATTACGAATAGTAGTTATGGTAATAGCAGTAGGGTTGGTAGTAGTAGTAGTAGTAGTAGTAGAGGTAGTAGTAGAAGTAGTACCATTATAGAAGTAGTAGTAATACTAGGTGTTAAAAATAATATTTGTCAAGTTTAGAAATTAATAACACAAAAACTGTACAACAGATAATACTGGCATTGAGTATAGTTACAGCATAATAGTGAACATTTTTGTTTTAGGTGGTTTGAAGACGATATCAATAATCAATTTTATGTAATTCATGTTTTTTTTTTAAAGTTAGGGTTCAGATTTTGCTCAATATCCAACCCCCTGTACAAAATTGAAACTGTACAGAAATCGAATGGTGTGTGTGAGAGTGTGTGCCTAGTCCCCACACAATAGCATTAGACAAAGGCTGTGGATAGTGAATAAAGTCTAGCAGTAGCCAGGCTACTTACTTATGAATATTAGTAGAGCACCTGGCTGTAGTGAGAGATTGGCATACCAAGGTTTCTACCGTGCGCTATTCACTGCCATTGTCTGTTGAAATTGTGAGGGGACTAAACACACACTCTCACACACACCATTTGATTTCTGTACAGTTTCAATTTTGTACAGGGGGTTGGATATTGAGCAAAATCTGAACCCTAACTTTTTAAAGAAACATGAATGACATAAAACTGATTATTGATATCATATTCAAACCACCTCAAACAAAAATGGTCACTACTCTGCTGTAACTATACTCAATGCCAGTATAGTCTGTTGTACAGTTTTTGTGTTATTAATTTCCAAAATTGACAAATATTATTTTTAACACCTAGTAGTACTAGTACCAGTAGAAAGAGAAGTATTTGTAGTGGCAGTTGTAGTGTCAGGGTAGTAGTGGTAGTAGTATACTAGTAGTAGAAGAAGTCAAAGAATAACTAGATTTTAATTCGTCACTAAGACGAATTGGTGATCCGCGTAACCACTGCAATCATTAAATTTTAAGAAAATATGACAATCTATATCAGTTATCATTGCATGATGAAATATGTTCCTCATCACTTGAAATATTAATTGAAAATTCGACGTGCGCGTACGCGGTCGTCATGACGCGCGGACGGTCATGATTAGCACTAGTGCTGACTTTTGACCTGAAGTTACTGTGTTCCAAGGTTTGTTATCTTTATCCACCCCATTCATGATATAGGCGCAAAATGCGGTTTTTCTTTGTGAAATCATAGATGACCCCACAGGTATTCAGAATGCAAAGTAGTACCTGAACTGTTATCTACGGATCATAGGATCATCAGAATGCGCAATACAAGGTAGGGGTCATCGTTTATTCTAGAGAAAATGACTGATTTAAGACTTAATTTTAAAGTACGCGTACGCTTTCGTCGCGACGCGCGGACCATTATGATTAGCACCAATGATGACTTTTGACCTGAAGTTACTATGTACCAGATTTGGTTATGCTACTCGACTCCAGTCATGAGATATGCCCGAAATACGATTTTTCTTTGTGATGTCATAGATGACGTCACAACACCCATAGAAAGCGATGCCTGTAATGCTATCTGCGCATCATAGTCTATCAGAATAAGTAAGAAAAATTAGGGGTCACAGTTAATTCTAGAGAGTTATGAGTGATTTTAAAATGCCCATCATTCACTACGCGCGCAATGCGCGTGCATTTATGTTTTTTGGACTTGTAAGCGATATTTTGAGTCCTAGTGGTCGGAAAAGGGTTCTAATTGATGGAGAATTCAATCAGAAATCCAAATTTATCAAAAAAACCCGACGATATTTGGTCGGGAAAGGGGTGCGCGCGAAAAAAAACGCGCGCCCCAAAATGCTCCAAATGACCTGAAATGTACAGATCTGTCAATAAGAAGTGATTTGGAGCATTTTTGCATTTTACGCGCCCGTCGTGACGCGCACGCGCGCTAGGTATGGTCCAAAAGTTGCGTCGTGACCTCAGCTTGACCTTTGCCAAATTTGGTTATTTTAGTCCTCCGCCGGCTTGAGATATCGCAAATGTAGGTTAAGTCTAACTTTTAGCTTGTGACGTCATAAATGACGTCACAGCTGCCCTATCACATTGACAGGACTACCACGCTGAGGTATAAGCATTAGACATAACTATGGGAAGTTTCAAGATTATTAACGCTATTGTTCTTAAGTTATCGTCTGAACAAAAAATGACCAGAAACACGAATAAAGAAAAATAATTTTGACGAAATCTATGGTGATCCGCGGTTACGCGGATCACCAATTATAAGTGCTAGTATAATTCCGTAATCACATATGTTGACCAGCAAAACATCGTAGAACAGCATTTATACAACATAATTAATAGAGTGTTACCTGTAAATTGTTTCTCTAGATGTACAGTGTTTACAGCACAAGGGCAGTGCCTGGGTAAAATCTTGTGGGGGTGGGGGTGGGTCAAAAAGGTAAAAACACCCCTGAATTCCATAAATTGCACGGCAAAACCCCCTGATTTTCTTTTTGGAAAATATTTGGGAGGGGCATCCCTTCTGCACCCCACACCCCCTCTCACCTGCTGTATGGCGCCACCCTGTTCTAACATGACCTGGAGGCATACGCAAATGCAGGGGGTGTTTGGTTGTCAAACACCCCCTCCCTCTTTGCTAACCCCTTTTTAAACCTTTTAATATGGAAAACACTCTCATTTTAACCGTAGAACAACGATTTTAATTAGGAAAAAAATTCCCCCGCCCCCCTTGCCTGCAGCCGGCTGCCGTTGACGGGAAAAATTTGCCCTGAGACCTGCGAATTTGAATTGCCAAATTTTACCACCCCTCCCCCTCCCACCCCACCCCATTGAACAACTTTTTCGCGGCGGGCGTTGGCCGAAAAAAAATGCGATCAGGCCGATTTTGGAATGAACATTTTTTTCATCACTACTGATTATGCCCTGCGCCTGCCTGATGCGCCCTACCCCTGGCACTCTAACATGCCCCTTGGGAGCGCATTACCGCGAACGCGCGGGGCGGGCGGCGCCTGTTAGGCTTGTCTAATACCTCTTCCCTTGCTAACTCCCTTTTTACGTTAACATAAACCTTTTTATATGCCGAAAACACTCCCATTTTTAACCGTAGGAACACGATTTAATTTAGCGCATTTTTTATCTTCACCCCCCTGCTTGCCCTAAGCGGCCCCTGGGTTGACCGCCGCCGCAAAAATTGTGGACCTGCCGTCATGGCAATTTCAAATTTTACACTCCTACCTCCCCCACCACCACCAACACGCTACCCCTTGAACGACTTGTTCGGCGGCTGCGGCCTGGCCGGAAAAAAAAAGTTGCAGATCTGGGATTTGGAATTGAAATTTATTTCGTCACTACCTCCACTGCTCCTGCTGTATGGCCCCACCTTGCTCTCACATGACCTAGAGGCCAATACGCCAAAAAAAAAAAAAAAAAAAATATGTCGGGGGGGGGTCCGTTTGTTCCGACCAAACACCCCCTTTGGTACACCCCCCCCGCCTATTTACGAGCAGACAAATATTTTTAATACAGCAAAACGCCTTCCATCTTTACCAGATATAACATGCATTCTAATTAAGACAATGTTTCCCCCAACCCCATCCCCTGCGTGAGCCGGCCAGGTTGACCTCGAAAAATTATTGGACCTATAACTTTGATATTGAAAAATTTACACCCTACCCGACCCCCCCCCAACGAAAACTTTTGCGGACGGCGGGCTGATACCAGAAAAAAATCGGATCTTGGATTTTGCGTGGAGCCAAACGGCGGGGGAGGGAGTGTGTGATGCGGCCCAGAAATCGCTACTGTCCACATGCGCGGGAGATTACCATCAGTTTGCCTTGCCCCAAAAATTGCTTTAGCATCTAGACCAGAAATAAAGCCCAAACACTATGCGATAAGCCTGGGGTGGGGCAAGGGGCCACTAAAAATCATTTGCTTACTTGCACAAAAAAATAAAAACATACCTAGCCAAACATCAAGCAAACGACATCCAACAAGTTCCACATAAAAAATGGTAGAGGATTTAGTAAAAGACCCAAATCGTAGGGGGCGGGACTTGATATTGCTGTCCCCAGTCTGTCAAGGTTCTGCGGGGAGAATGTCCCCCTCGCCCCCCCACCCCCCCCCCCGCCGGATTTCCTTTCATGAGGGGCTGTGGTGCTGCCCAGAGGAGGGGTCACACCCCGATATATTCAAAATTCAGAACATCAGGGATTTTGCCCAGCTGCTAATTCAGTGAACATTCAGCGGGTGTTCATTTATTGACCCCCCCCCCAAGATTTTTACCACGGTACTGCCCTAGCCCTGCTGCTAACTAAACAATGTACATCTAGAGACACAATTTACCGAAAATATGTACATGTAGTAGCCCGTAGTAGGCCAGGGGGGGGGGATCGGGGGTGTCGGGTACATACACACTTTCCTCAGACGAACTTGGGCTCAGGTGAGCTCAAAAATATGATTTAAAACAATATTTATCTTTGTTAATGCTGCCAAGTGTGCTTATGTACTACGAAGCGCAATTTTACCTTCAATGAAAAAGAATGTATTCCTGCACAAAGATTTACCATCTCTATGGAAACGGTCTCTGGTTAGCAGAAATTGCATGTTCGTACCTGAAGTACAGAATTCCCAATACATGTATTATATTTAGAACTATATGTTCATCCGAAACAAATGTCAAATTCGGTACAAAGTTCCATGAAGCATAAAGTATGTGAAATATTCATTACCTTAGAAGCATGCGAGTGCTTCGCCAGGACTGAGTAGAACTCATCATCAAATGACACTTTATTCAGCGTTAACTTCCGTAGTGCTGACATTGAACAAACACACAAAGCGGCATCCTGGGACCGAATCCTGGCCAAAGTTACACCCTGAAATGTGAGTTCGTCCTGATGAGATAGGTAAAATAAATAGTTAAATCGCCAAAAACCATGATGCTGTAAACTAAAGAAACAAAAATAATTTATTAAAAGATTTGAGTTTCTTGGTTCTAAATAAGACATGGGCAGACCATTAAATGTTAAGTAATTTGACTGTTTCGCACTTCGCAGCTATGCTCCACCACTTCTACGGTAATTCCAAATTTTCTATTATCTAATTCCTTTCATTTTAATTTCAATGCACTGCGAATGTACATGCATTGTATGTACCCAATCTGAACAACAATTCTGAAGTCATCCAGATAACCAGATTATGAAGTGAAAATGGAATTGTGAAACAGTCCATGGCACACTGGCGGCTAAATCTTTTAAAATACCTTATTAGTTCGTTACTGTATCTTATTACACACTTCACAGAGGTTTCTAGAAATAAAACAGCTACCGGTAAGTTATATGGTAACAAGCTAAATTCAGAAAATGTAGAAGACACAATGAGCCGTTTTTATCTTTGACCTTTCAACTCCAATGTCTTTTCAATTCATTGCTGTATATAGTACATACCGTACATCAACAAAGTTTCATTAAATCCAATCACCGGTTTCCTAAAGTAACAGGCTAACATTGTGGAGCTTTAATTTTTAAAAAAAATCAAACTTTGATATCTGAGCAACATAGTAGTGTTTAAATGGACACTACAAAAGTTTGGAAAGTTATGCTGCCACTGGCAAGATGTGCATGAATAAACAATTTCTACTCCTGTGGAGGATAAAATAGCCTAGATCAATACACAGTAAGCCTACATGTATGCCAGGAAATGGGCAGGTGAATCCAGTCAACTTGAGTGTTTGTAGATTCTCACTTTTTTAAAACACTAAATCATTATTTTGAACTATATGTTTTTCAGGGCTTCATTTTTAGACCTTATCAAAGACACTTAGAGCATGGAGGATTATGTAGCTCACATGTTCTTAAACTGTAGTCATTGTTAGCCAGTGGCTTTAACACTTTGTGTGCGGAAACCAAACCGACCAATCTACCTACATGTACATGTACAACCTCAATGGGTAATTGATGGTGCATTAGTTCAAGGAGATTTTCTCTGAATTCCAAATTTCAACATCACTGAAGAGAACACAATATCATGTTGTTAAACAAATGAATACTGTACCTTGTGTTAAAACAATGAGCCTTGTGTCTATGTAATAGACAGGTCAAAATACGAATATCTGTGCCTAAATTTTGAAGGCGTTTTATGTTAACAGTGGTTAATGAACTGTTTCAGGATAATTCGCGGGTAATGAATTCGAAACTGACTGTTAACAGGTCAGATTTTGTCATCTTAACCCTCATAATCCTCAAAATACAAAATTGCCGCCATTACCACACAAATTTATAACTTTGACAAGGTTAAAGATGATGGCAATATCCATGTTTTTGACAAAGAGGATTCTAAACTAGAAAAGTTTGACTGCGCACAGTCAATGGGTACGCCTCCGCCCAGTGCGCCCCCTATGTAGGAGATAACAACCTAATTATATCAACAGTTAGCACTCCTACATGTAACTGAAGGTTTGACGCAAAGTTCATTGACCTTTGACCCTTGACCCTTGACCCTGACCGTTGACTCCTGTGACTCTACCAAAATATTTGTCTTTTGGTTTTTGAACCTAACTGCCAAATTACATCATAAGTGAGCCATCTTACTGATTTTATAGGCAGAAAATAGCATTTTGGACAGAGTTCATTGACCTTTGACACTTGACCTTGACTTTGACCCCTGTGACTCTACCAAAATATATGTCTTTTGGTTGACTGAACCACCAAATTACAACAACAGTGAACACTCCTTACTGCACTTATAGGCAGAAAATGGAATTTTAGACAAAGTTCATTGACCTTTGACCCTTGACCTGTGACCCCTGTGACTCTACCAAAATATTTGTCTTTTGGTTTTGAATCTAACCACCAAATTACATCAACAGTGATCACTCCTAACTGAAGTTATAGGCCAAAAACACAATTTTGGGACAAAGGTCATTGCCTTGACCCTTGAAATCGACCCTTGACCCTGTGACTCTACAAAATATTTGTCTTTCGTTTTTAACCTAACCACCAAAATTATATCAACAGTGAGCACTCCTACCTGGAGTTAAAGGCAGAAAAATGGCATTTTAGGACAAAGTTCATTGACCTTTGACCTTTGACCCTTGACGGATTTGTCCCAAAATCTAATCAATTCATCCTTGCCTAGTGTCTACGTTGTCCAAGTATCATCAAAATCCTCCAGCGGTACTTCAGTAATCTTGTTCACAAGAAAGTGTGGACGCACGGACCCACGACGTACGGACGTACGGACGCACGGACGTACGGACGCACGGACGCACGGACGAACGGACGCACGGACGTACGGACGGACAACCCAAAAACATAATGCCTCCGGCTCCCTTATGGGGCGGAGGCATAATAAACTACTAAAAGTTTTTGGCCGGTATATTAAATTCCATGATGGCCACCATTTTGAATTTCAAAATGGCGACCAGTTCCATATAATTTGTGCTATTACTTGGTTTTAGGCAACATATGTTAAAGGTATTAGCAACACCTATATTTTAATACTGATGATTCCAATTGATTACCGTTGCACACGCCTAATTACGTTGGATATCCAAAAATGTGCATTCGACACACCCAAGAATAAGAAATGTTAAATTTGAATGGACGGCTGCCAAAAAGGGGTGGACTTAACACTTTGAGTGCTATCGCGAACCTGTTCGCCCAGGGTTGACTTCACTCAGGTTACTATCGGCGAACCTGTTCGCCGAGAAGACAATCGATCCATATCTTTTAATTCGAATGACAAATGTCACTGAAGTTCCTACCAATGGCATTTATCGTAAAATGAATACACAATGAACCAAATACATAAGTTAAAATGTATTGTCTTGATAGCATTTCCAATTTTACAGAAAACCGTATAATTTGGAAAGGCTATACACATTAGTCCGAAATAATCCAGTCCCTGGTTAACACACCTGGATTTTTAGCCCAGCACCCAAAGTGTTAATTAAGTATTACATGATATTTTCTGATAGGGGTTGAGTGGATCTTCATTGAAAGTAATTAATGGATTTGGTAGGAACTATATAACGTGTCCATGAGTACGGCTTTGAAATTCAGGTACACAGAAGCAAATCGCCGTGAAAATGCTAGGAATTTGCTTAAGGGGAATTTCTTCAACAGTCCACCTCCTGAAAGATCATCAATTGAGAAATAATTGCTCCATCATAGAATGTTGGTTCCAATCACCCCTAAATAATCTCTGAATGTTATCGAATTTTCAAAGTTAATGCTTTTAACATTATTCCCTATGGGGCTTGAATTAGCTGTTTGCAACCGTTTTGCCACTATATTGAATTCCAAAATGGCTGCCATATTGAAGTCCAATTAAGCTGATCAATAATGTTTACACGTTACATTTTACGTAAGTCAGTATAAAACATGCAGTAGAAATAGGTTGAAATTCCTTTTCGACTGGATTTTCTGTAGCCAATGAATGATTTAGAAAGGTTCTTTCTAAATGTTTCTACTTTATACCATGTATTAATTTTGTTTATTTTTTGTTGAAACGGGTGTGCGGTGTTCGTTCGATTAATTTGTATTGATACATACTGTACAAGTTTGTACTTGGGTTTTCATTATTTTTACTATTATTGTTTTTGGCTGTTGATCCAAATCAATTATGGCAGGTGCACAAGGAGACCGCATTGTTTATGTGCGAAATATTGATTCCAGTGTTACGGAAGATGCGTTACGTAATTATTTTAAGAAGATGGGAGAAATTACCCATCTTGTGTTTGGAACTGACTCCCTCACGGGTGAACGAACAGGCACTGCGCACTGTGTTTTTGAAAACAAGGATGCGGCTGGGAAAGCTGTCTCCCAATTGTCAGGCAAAGAGTTGGGGAACGTTAATTGAAGTGTCGGAAGTGCCTAAGTCCCACTTGACCCTAAAACTCGAACCCAATGTAGACCCCAACCCCACTGTAAAATCCCAAACGATGATACAAGGCCCATTGAAGTTAAGTATGTTTTCAGGTGACCCCAAACCCAAAGGCGGAGAAGTTACATTCGAAGCCTGGCGGTATGAAGTAGAATGTCTGAAAGGGGATGAGGGGTACAGCCCCCATGCCCGCAATCGTCTAGTCCGCCGTTCACTCCGAGGGGAAGCGGGACAGATAGTGTTAAATATGGGGTTCGAGGCGTGTGTAGATGAAATTGTTGATAAGCTGGAAGGGTTTTATGGGACGGTAGAGTCTGGGGCCGTCCTCCTCCAACAACTGTACTCATCCAAACAGGGTAACGATGAATCAATCACGGCATATAGTGCCAGACTACAATTATCTGTCGATAAGGCAGAGCAGAGAAACGGAATTTCCCCCACAGCCAAAGATGAAACTCTGAGAGTGGTATTTTGGAAGGGGCTTTCCAACGAGGCCATAAAACAGGCGATCAGGCACAAGTATGAAATGGTTAGCACATTTGATGAACTAGTGAGAATTGCTAGACAAGTTGAGCAAGAAACGGAGGATTTCCATAAATTTCATTCAACTAACCCCCGTCCCCGCCCCGGTAGAGTAGGGATAAATGCGGCGCTGGTCGACAAACAGACAAATCTAGAAAAAGAAGTCAAGGAATTGAGAGAGTTGGAGGAGTTCAGTCGGTCCAGACCCCCTTTTATATCACCCCAAAATTCACGCCCCCGTGCCCCCAATGGCCCCTGCTATAACTGTGGACAGCTAGGCCATTACGCCAGGGAATGTCAGGAACCTAGGAGGAGACCCCCATTTCCCCCACCCCCTCCATTAATGGACCAGATGCCCCCTTTCCCCCAGCAACCCCCAAATGCTCCTTTAAACGGGAGAAGACCTCTGTCGCGGGACGTACAATAGGTCATAATAACCAAGCAGTGACGAATCGGACTCTTCCTCAGTCGGTAATGCGGAGATTAATAGGAAAATCAAATGAGACGGTGGCAAATGTAAATGGTCATCGCTGTAAATGTCTTGTAGATTCAGGTTCCCAAATTACCACGATTAGTAAGTCCTTTTATGATGTTCACCTTCACACAGTCCCGCTTCATAATATAGACAATATTATTAAGATTGAGGGTGCTAATGGTTTGCCCGTCCCCTATTTAGGTTACGTTGAACTAGCTCTCCACCTCCCCGGTGCACTCCCGTCTGCCCCCGATATTGATGTCCCTGTGTTAGTAGTGCCTGATATCCCATTCAACAAGAAAGTACCATTATGTGTAGGAACAAATGTAATTCAAACGCTTGTTGAACGAGGCAAAGAACAGTCTGGAGAGAATTTTGTAAATGATGTAAATCTAAACCCAGTGCGGAGAGCGGCATACATGAGCATGACTGAGTCAGTACAAACTAAATTGGGGGGGGGGGTATGATTGGTGACGTAAGGTATGCAGCGAAGCGTGCTATAGTGATCCCACCAAAACAAGCTGTCGTGATTGAAGGTGAAGTGCCCCTCCCCCGGTCAAATCGTAGTTATAGTGTCATGATTGAGCCCCATGTGCGAAGCAAACTCCCCCAAGGCCTGATAGTTAGCCAAAGTATAATAACCATAAATGTAAATGACCAGAAAGAGAATCGTGTCCCCGTCCTAGTTGAGAATCATACAGAAAGCCCTATTTGGTTACCGAGGAAGACAAAATTAGGCAAGTTGTGCCTGTGTGATATCCAGGGTCCGATACAGGTGAATGCACAAAGTACTGGTGCAGTGAATGAAGAAAAGTCAGAGAGCATAATAGATAATCTAGATTTCTCCGCGTCCCCAGCGTCATCAGAAGACATAAATAAGGTCAAGAATGTGTTAGGTAATTACCCCTAGGCGTTCAGTACATCAGATGAAGATTTAGGATGTAGTAATATTATCAAGCACACTATCCCTTTAAGTGACCCACAGCCATTCCGAGAGCGATATCGTCGTATTCCCCCCTCCATGTACAATGAAGTACGCGAGCATATACAGACAATGTACGGTGCAGGCGTGATCCGAGAATCATTTTCACCATATGCTAGTCCCGTTGTGTTAGTCAGAAAGAAGGACGGTGGTCTCAGATTTTGCATAGACTTTAGAAAGTTGAATCAGCGCACAATTAGAGATTCTTACGCACTTCCCCGGATAGACGAGACGTTACAAATGATGCAAGGAGCTAAATGGTTTAGTTCCTTAGATCTAAAGTCTGGATATTGGCAATTGGAAATCGATGAGAAAGATAAACACAAAACCGCGTTTGTACTTCCACCTCCCTTGGGTTTGTGGGAATGCAATCGCATGCCCTTTGGGTTATGTAACGCCCCTAGTACGTTTCAGAGAGCAATGGAGAAAAGTTTGGGGGAACTAAATCATACACTTCACACAAAGACAAAAGAAATCCCATGTCCCTGCCCGGTGTGTACCAGATCCCATGCAGCTGCGGCCTAGTATACATTGGCGAAACCAACAGAAACCCTCGCACAAGAATAAAAGAACATCAAGCACACGGTCGTAGGCTAGAATTGGACAGGTCTGCCATAGCCAAGCACTCACACGACCACAAACACGCCATATCCGCTGGGAAGACACGAAACTCCTCGCAAACATCCCATCATGGTTACCCCGCCGCATCAGAGAGGCCATCGAAATACTCCAACGTAACACCGTCCATCAAAGCTCCGGTTTCCAGCTCAGCGACGTCTGGATGTCTCTTCACACCCACTGACCCCAGCTCAGTGCAATCAACCATGACAACACTCC
>JZLH01S0052914.1:4349-18203 GCA_001188425.1 Eucidaris tribuloides | reverse complement strand
TTGACGACTACGCCGACGCCAACGACTACGCCGACGCCGACGCCTACGCCGGAAATAGTGATACCTATGTCTCGCTCCGCTACACAGGCGAGACAAAAAAAAACAAGATATCCGCCAGCCACATAACGTATGATTTTGAAGATTAGAAATTTCAATCATTCAAATGTTGCATTGTAGAATTGTTGTAAAGTAACAAGAATTTGAAGCTAATAGTAATTGTTTAAATAAGAGCAGAAAAATTACAGAAACACATCAATGACAGTCTGAGAAAAAAAAAACTATTAGGTACATGTAGATACAGTATGAATGATGGTATTTTTTGTTAATACTTGTACAATTACTATAAATTCACAACACTGTACATGTACATGTACGTTGTTCCACAGTACATGTATGTACGCAAATGTTGTTCCATACACAAAATGTCACTAATTTTTTTTTCCTCTAAAGAAATATCTTCATCTCTGTATTCTACATGTAGGTACATACATTTTCAGACTAACACTTGTTCACATTTTCCTACATGTAAGTGAAGTACAGTGTACTATAAGTACAACTTACATGTACATACATGTGTGTATAATTCAGGCATTAACATAAAAAAAAGAATACTGATATTCTTTGAACAAAAAGAAAAAAATTACAAAGTGAATGCTTCCATGTTGCTGATTTTGTCTTTGGAATTAAAATAAATAAATTTATTTTCTCAAACTGTCACTGATCCATTTGCATGATTTTCCTTCTTTTATTCAAAATATTTTCTCAACAGTCTGGAATACTCCTTTAATAATGGAAAGTTTATTGAGCAATCTATGTTAGGCATAAAATGAACAACTCATGCCACACCTTTTTTTAAGACTGCAAATACTACACTGTACACAAATGCCTTATCTTCGATTCCGAAACCATTATTCGGATATCAGATACCATCATTTAGTTATCCATTGTGATTGCTAGTGCAGTTAGTTGACATACACTGTAGCGAGACATGGGAGCTACATGTACACGTACATGTACATGTACACGTACATGTAGCTACACATGTCTGACCTAAAATTATAAATTATTTAAATGAAACATACAGCCAAATCTGCCTTTATAGTCACTAATCTGGGCCCCACTGCATAAAAAGTTAAGATCAAATTAAGTACACAACTACAATAAATGCAATTTTTAACTTTCAACCAATCAAAATCAAGTATTGGATTTGTTCATTCTTTGATTAAACTTGTAGCATTTAACCAAATATAACAGGCCCAAGATCTTTTAAAAATTTAGTTTACATGTGTTATCCTTACTAAACTGAATTTTAAGGATACAAACAATAACAAAATAATTCATGTGGAAGTGTGACTATATTACCAAACAAGCTTTTGTGTCAACCATGCTTAATTCTGTGCAATGTAATTAAAAGACATACATGTATCTATGTGTGAAAAATTAAATGAAATTCATCAGTTTTGGTATGATATGTACGTACACAAATTTCAGTCTGTTTCAAATTTGCATGGAATCATGGGAGAGATGAGACTAGTATGAACACTGCCCTAGTTTAATCAGGACTTGGCAACCTATCAAACGATTGATTCATGGAGTTTAAATTTAGAAATCAAGTTTTGAAAAAATGTCAAGGGCAAAACCCAGCTGGCAACACATCAAGCTATTGTAACTCATGTTGACTGTGCATTAATGTTAAGTACATGAATAATGTCATGTACACAGGCAACATTCAGGGGTGTGATATTTATATTTAAATTCATGGAAACACAAGCAGACCAAAACGATGAATCTGATGCAGAGCTCCAATGCATTCACTCTTGCGGCCTTGCCCTCCTACATGTAGTCAGGAGGTATCACATTACTATTTCTGTTTGTTGCCTCATGTTTACACAAAACTTTTAAGAAAAAAAGTGATAATTTCTTCCATTATGACTCAATGTTTTACTTCTGAATAATTTCTAGCAGTATCACATTATCTAGCGCTACAACCATGTAGATAATTACTAACTTACATACAAAATGTACAGTATATAAACCAAATGAATGTGCAGACAAAAGCATTACATACCAAAGGAGAATAATAATTACTATATTATAATAGTGCATTTATATCTGAAACATGTGCATTAACTCTCACTAAATACCACTAAAGCTTTGCTTTTGAGTAATTATAACATCAGGATTGGACCAGACTAGCGAGAGAGAGATTAATCAGAACTTTGGGATGTAATTTTATCAGAGCTCTATATTCACAGTTGTCCCAAATGCATGTGGGGTGGGATGTTTACAGAGGCCAAGTATTCCCACACATACTTTAAAGAAGACCCCCCCCCCCATCTTGATGGTAAGTTTTCCTTCTACTGTATGTTTTTGTTTTCTTCTCCTCCATTGTCTTTTCTGATAGGGTACATGTATGAAAACGTCACTCCATATTCATCTCTGTCATCCACCCATTGAGACTCTTAAGCCACATTTTACTGCACACAACAGTAGCACGATTTTGTATAGAACCATAATTCTTTCACGACACACCACTTACACTGCGCTGTGTCAAACAGGTTTGGTCTTCGTTACCAGCAGGATGTGATTAAGTAATCTACAGGAGGGCTGATCAGGAGGAAAATAATTACAAGTCTGGCTTTTAATTCACAGAATTATGTCTCCCAGTGTGCAATATATGGTGAGCAGTGCTGTGGATTTCACCTGTATTGATGTTTGTTGACAATGTTGTGAAATTCTAGGCCAAACGATTTGTGCTTTTCACACAAACATGGTGAACTTTGGGTAACCTGCTTCATAACCTTTTTGCAACATTTTAATGTGAAGTGATGTTGTACTCTTCTGTACATGTATGCAGTAGACACAATAATGTGTCTTATTTTATATTAACCCTTTTGCATGCAGTTAGAACCACATATCTGAAATGAAGGTACTGGTAGTGACTGATAGTACAACAGTAGCAGGGTAAAGTCAGGATGTTCTTGGCTGGCTGACATGACAAATGTGATATCAATCTATGTATCATACAAGTATAGTATGGTATCGTCACAATATTGTCAAAGAAATGGACTGAAAGGCAAATGTCTAGATAGTATAGCACAGACTTTATCTAGACAAATGCCAACTTCAGCCAAGCCTAATTCAATTATTCAAAGCTTGACAGAGAAGACATAACATAGAAAGTAGTCTATACCACAGATTGTTCAGACCCTGTCAAGCCCACCACGAGAGACAAGGGTCTGTGTGTGGCTGCAGTGGCGTATCTAGAGGGGGGCGGAGGGGGCATGTGCCCCGGGCGCCACTTTAAAGGGGGCACAAAAACGCAAAAGAGAGAAAGAGAAAGGGTAGAGAAGGAAGAAAAATTATGATCCTTAAGGATTATGCGCCCTTCCTTCCCAGTCCATGAGGTAAAATGCACTAGAGTAAGTGGTTCCATAGGGTTAAAAATACGAAAAATTTTCTAAAGCTCGGTGGCTCCGCTCCCTCGCATATTTTCTTCCACGATTTCGTAATTTCACACCCTAGATCTATGCAAATTGCAAAATAGTTTTTTTTTAAAGAAAATGTTCACAAATTTTACAAAATAGTGATTATAGTTGCCTTGCTTGATACTATAAGTTTATCATCCATCCTCTCTTAAAAAATGCGACACAATATACGATAAAATGTATAGAATAGCATTTTGCCAAGGTTCAAGGTTAAAAAAAAAATCTTAAAAATTTGGTTGCCGGCTAATTTTCTCGAAAAACATCGCTCGGTTCCAGTGTTAATTGCTGAATTTCCTATATGGATCAAATGCATAAGAATTTGCGTTTTTGATGGCTACAATTGCAAAGACAATCTGCCGCTCGGTCGCTCTGCTCCCTCACGTGTACTTCAATACGTTCAGGCGTAGAGAAGGTGGGAGAGGGGCGCAATTTCATTGTTTGCCCCGGGCGCCATAATCCCTAGATACGCCACTGTGTGGCTGTAAACAGGGAGGTGTGAGCAAATGCCCCTTGTGCCCCATCCCTGTGCCACCACTGGATCAGTCCATGTTGATCTGACATTTAGAATAGGCTGGGATGACATGTGTGGACTAGCTACCTTCCCTACAACAGCACTGACATTATACCAGAAGTCTTCCTGCCTTTCTAATTGGCATTCCTCCCCATCACGTCTGTTGCCCCGCATTAAAGACGGCATTAATTAAAGACGACACAAACGAATAAACATTTCTTTGGCAGACTCATCATTTACACCAGATCGTTAATGGCATTGAGCTAAATATTCACATGGTGATGTGGCAATAGGTAGGTGGGATCTTTTTTCTAATGAGATGCAGGGCAGGTTGATTCCTTTACTACAGGAAAATGAGAGGATGAATTGTGTACTACACAAAAAATATTATAAATGTGTGGTGTTAATAAATTTGGCTTTTTGTTGTCCTTACATCTAGAAAAGTCATTAAAATATATCAATAAGTTAATAAGGTACTTGTATTATTATTTTCAACAAGATCATTATAATCACTTTCATCATCATTAGCAGTAGCAGAAGTAGTAGTTCATTTATTTATTTATAATTTATCTGTCTATCATCTATCTATCCGTTTATTCATTTATTTATAATTTATTTATCTATCATCTATCTATCCATTTATCTATTTATTTATTTATTTATTTATTTTTATTTATTT
This sequence comes from Eucidaris tribuloides, assembly GCA_001188425.1. Lineage (NCBI taxonomy): Eukaryota > Metazoa > Echinodermata > Echinoidea > Cidaroida > Cidaridae > Eucidaris > Eucidaris tribuloides. The sequence continues at coordinate 13,525 of JZLH01S0052914.1, read as the reverse complement.
ATTTATTTAATTAATTATTCATTTATTTATTCATTAATTCATTCATTCATTCACACATTTATTCATTTACTTATTTATTTTGCTGTTTGTTTGTCTGTCTGTTTGTTTATTATTATCAATTCATTTCCAACACAGCTACAATAAATATGGCTACTGGACTTTTCTGCCTGGCCAAGTTTCAATACTAAACAGTTTTGAAGAAGAGTTGCAGTCGAGTCAACTGGTTTGTACCCAAATCTGTGATGTTTCTAGTTAAGTGAGCTATTTAAAACTGAGCTGAGTGAGCTCCACTATAATCAACTAAACACTGACAATTTTGTAAAGTTCTGTAATATGAATGTCATTTTCATCTCTGTATTCATATTGTAACTTTCCACAAATATCCCTACTCTGCACATCTGACCTATATGTGACTCAGTCCTAAAAAAATGGGACAAACTTATCTGGGCTGACGTTTCCTTTTCTCTCAAATCTTGATACTATTTGAGTTTACAAATTACTCTATCACCATCAGTACTGAATTGATGATGTTAACTGGATACTATTACAACTGTACATGTTTAAATTCCTAGTCATTTCCTTGGCAATAACATCAGATGTAAACTAGGGATTAGAAAATAATCAAAAGCTACCTTCAATTTGAACTTTTCATGCAAGTCTGATATCAGGACGTTGACTGTTAACGATTAACACAATCCTGCAGTTTATGTCCCTTCAGAGCTGATTATCTGATGACATAAACCCTCTCCATCCCAACTTTACAAAACCTCATAGACTTTGTGTTTGATATTCTTAGTAAGATATTGAAATTGGGGAAGGGTGAACATACAAGGTCATCAGTTCTGCAAAACTTGCCCAAAATAAATCTAGATTTATTCATCTTTTGAGGTTTATTTTTGCTCAGTATGTTATCAGGATTAACCTGTCAAACCCCACCCAGAACAAAAAATAGCGCATCAAGGAAAGCTTTTCGGGTGAAATAACTTATCTTTTCAAGGAGACGGGGGTAGAAATCTCCTCCCATCAGCTTTGACACTGATCCCCCAGTGTAAATTAGACTCAAATTGGTGCGAGCACTATCGTAATTACGCAGAACGGCTAATGCGCTTACGAGTATCTTCAAAGAGCGAGTGATGCGCATAAAGGTGAAATCCCACGTGTGCAGCAGGCCCAATCAAAGGACCCACGGCGATGAGTGACAAATTGGATTTGACTGACCAAGTGATCAGTTTGTAAGGAGGACTTAATTATCAAAACAGTTTCTCTGAAAATTGTTATTACTTGAATGTAATGGATTTCCCATTCCATGTTTATTTGACACTTGATTCTTTCTGGTCATAAAAAGCAATCTTATTATATTTTGAACTGTGACTTTGTTCAGATAATGTACACTATCGGTGTATGTTAGCTGAGTCACATAATACTGTGCATGCATAGTCATGTACATTTGGCCAGTTTGACTGAAACTTTAATTTGGAAACAAATTCAACAAAACTATCACTGCTTTTCACTTATTACCTGCATATCATATCTATTACTACCACTTGATATTTATTATGCCTTTAATTTTTTATAGGCCAACATGTTATAGTATTATAGGCCTACATGTACTTCATTACACCACAAAAAAATTATGGAAACAATACAAGCAGTATTGTGTTTCTTATCCTTTAGAACCAGAGTAGATCTAGAAAGAAAAGTTTTATTATGACTGTCTAGTTTAAGGGTTAGCTAGTTTTTATTTTTGTCAAAAAACCCCACAAAACTCAGTGAATTTAATCTTGATTTCCTTTTATTATTTTAAATCAGATTTTTATGCCTAAAAATTAAAATCATTTTTTTTTCAGAGAATCAACTCAAACATAGTCCCCATACATGTACTACATGTTTAAGTGTTAAAAGAGGTTGATTTGATAAAATATGGATCCATCCATCATTTAAAGCATTGAACCTTCTATTTTTTCAATTTTTAACCAGAAAATAGAAGAAAAAAATATTTATTCTCACTAATTTTTGTCACAAGCCCGATTTCTCACATATTTTTAGTTTCTTTTTTTCATTTAAATCAACAATTTAAATTACTACATTTGTATGCCAACCCGCTCTACTTTAATACATTGCACAACAGTAAACAGTAACATGTAGCAATAAGTCAATCCACAGCAGGCAAAAGATAATAATTAATAGACCACCTCATCAAAAATAAATGTGAATCACGGACACATATTTATAAACATACCCTCATCAATGGCAATTGGTGTACTTTATGAACTCATACAATATAACGGACCGGTTTCATTTCCATCTTGATTCCTTTCAGCTAATTCTCAAATATGAAATGCCCCGAAATTTGAAAAATGTTGGCGCCTAAATGCATTGTTTAATGATTGCATCATCTCCATCTCCATATCAATCTGAAAGTGCTTGACAGCACAAATGTCGCGCTTGAATGAGAGGCTGTACATAAACGGCCCATCATTGGCACGAATTCTGGGGGCGATCTTCTCCATGACTATTGCTTTTAGAGGCATTAACAGTATTAGGATTTGGTAGCATAAAGTGCCTTCCCATGGCGTGATGAAAGTGCAATTCATCCGTGACATCATGATCAATCGTTTGAATTGGAATCAAAGATAAACTTTCCAATTTTACTCTTTTTGTCGTTGTTGTTGTCCATCACTGCTTCCCAAGATCAATACAGCACAATTGATTAACTTAAGGAAAAAACGCATGTTTTAACATTCCCTGCTCAAAGATATTGTGCCACATTTTTTTTCCAACGTTGTTTTTTGGGGGGATGACGAAGATGTGTAAAGTTTCTATTAAAAATAAAAATTGATTAAGCAAAAAACAAAAAAAAATTGTTATTTGTTTTATGAATTAATATTTAGCGATTAGTAGCAGTCTAGTGTTAATTATTACGCCCGAAAAGTCATCTAATTGCGGCCCTCATAATCATTATCCTCATCATCATTAACATGATCACATTTACCTATTTATACTAGGCATTCTGAAAATTCTTACCTTGCTTTTTTCAATACAAATAACATTTGCCCAGCAACATTAAAATGTTTATTCATAGCTTTTGGATGACTTACCTGCATGTAGTTTTGCCACATTAGACACGGAAGAACAAATAAAAGGACAAATTTAATTGTGAAATGTTCTAATTCTAGTTCTCTGATGCCCTTCAATGGCTTACAAATCCTTCTGAAGAATAAATACATACTCTGAAAGTAAAGTAATCAACTTCCTAAAAAATGTGCTATATATACGTGCTGTACCAAACCTGTGAATATTATTATTTTTTTCCACACAGCCTGCCCACTTTTATTTTTGTTAATCCCCAAGAGAGTCATTATTATCATTTTTAGGGGTAAAATCCGAATTTTTTTATGGCTGGACTCACCGCCAATACGGGTACTGTTTCATACTCCGTTCAACTCGGCAACAGTAATCTAAACACCATTTAATTTCAGTATCAGTAACAATCAAAGCAAACTTGAGTCAGTGTTAGTTAAAAATGTTACCCAAAATTTAGTCTATGTTAAAAGCTACCATTCATGCCACAAAGACTGCTGTTGGTAGTCTGCAACAAACATTTCTTTGCCTACAAGCCCATATCAACATGAGGGGCCTGAGTCTTCGAAAAAATAGTACAAATCCCTATTAATTTTTAATTATCACAACTATAATCAACAATATCCATTGTACATGTAGGGGAGTCACCATACATGTACCTACACCCCTGTGGTGCCGCGCTGACTATCAATAAATCTAAACAATCTTCTCATGACTAACTCACAAAGATGAAAATGAAAACAATTTTAAAGGAATAAAATATTCTTGGCATTTCTGCATGGCCACTATCAGCAACTAAACCTTGCTATTAAAATTTATTACAAAAAACATACCTCATCTCATAGAAGATTTCTCTTCACATCTTCAATACTGTATTACGGCTCAAAATAGCAAAGTGTGGGCTACAAAATTCCATAAGCAATTGCACAAAACAACAACTAACAAGTCTGTTGACTATTCAACATCAGTCAGAATTTGCCACGAATTTCGTTCACAGAAAAATTGAGAAAAGTGTGAATTCCTTGTCCCAAGTTCACTTTCGTTGAGTTGATGCGTCACTCAAAAATTCTGAACACTAAGACCCGATTTACCACCAAGCTTTAGCGGCGCCTCGGCCGGCCCGAGGCCGGCCTAAAGCTTGGTGTAAATGCCAAAGGAGGCCGCGAAGGCCTCCCCAATTTGGAACACCCTCTGGAGGTAGTCGGGCGGCCTACTATTTGGTTGTATAACTGCAAAAGGAGGCCCTCGGGCCTCCATTACGACGTGATGCGGCGCTGTTACGCTAATACACAATCGCCCCAAACAATGCCGGCAGACCCGTACTCTCCGGTGTGTGTATGCGTTTGCAGGTAACCGGGAATCAACCCTCGCCAATCAAACCAACATCGTGAAATTCTGATCAACAGGACATCAAAATAATGATACTATTTATATCCTTCTAGAAGTATCTCATTTTGCTCTTATACAACTGTCTGTTCGAACTGCATTATGTTCTGTATCAACATCAACAACGACACGTAAATCGAAAAATATGATGTTTATTAATCTTAATTCACAATCTCATTCGTGACCAAACATTTTGTTAACTCGACTCTCTTACAAGAGTTCAGCACGTGCAACTGTGTAATGAATGCGCACAAAAGAAATGCTGACTCTTGTAATAGGATGACACAATGCGGAGAATTTAGAAAAGGGGCCCTCCGGGCCGGCCTAATATTTAGGTGTAAAATGCACAAAATTGCGGGCGCTCCGGCCTCCAATTTAGGCCCGGCCCGAAGGCCGGCCTCGGGCCGGCCTTTTGGTGTAAAAATCGGGCCTGAATCAGCTGATATAGCTCAGAGTTCTACTGACTATGCTTGCAAGGCTTCCCTCTTTTTCTTCTTTATCTGGCAGGCTCTTGTCTTCCTTTGACACTTGCAGTTGTTGACAAATCACTTGATCCTTTCTTCTATTTCCTCTTTAATTGGTGCTGTAAATGCAATGCTTGTTCAAGCATGGAACTGACGAGACACAGCAAAATTTAGAGTTCATCCGATCAAACTTGGTAATGACAATCGTTGTCCTGGAGATGACTAAATAGTTGCATGTCAATAATCTTGTCCAAGTATTCAGACTGGTGCTATCACTCATATCATGTATGCACATTGATCAGCATCATATATTCACCAGGTAATCAGTTGCATCAAAAATACTTGGTTTAAATTCTGAAACCTCGAGTTTTTATAAACTCTTGAACACATCTGATCATATCCAGACTGTTCTCATTTAGAAGTGACCCTACATTCATTGGAAGAACCCTTTATATTGGGCTACCATTTCCTGAAGACCAAGCCCAAGTGTATTGGAAATTAGTCCTGAACTCGGCTTTTTTAATAATAGCACCCCCCCCCCCCAAAAAAAAGGCCAAATGTCGATCAAAACACAGGATGATGTTTAATCATGTGCTACTCTTGTGGCTAAAATAAAGTCAGTGAAGGAGATAATCTCAACAATGTTATGGACTCTTTTGTCTAAATACATTAGCGTATCCTCAAATGACTCCAATATGTCTAACCCCCAAGTCTTTCCCACCAAAGGAGCTTCAAACACACCTCTGCATCTGAATGGCATCGGCATTTTTTTCCGTCTGCGATGTAATAGGCATGTTAATGTGCCAGTAAAATTTGAAGGCCGGCACAAATGCCAGCCTTTGGGGCATACAGTGTAGCCACCGATTAATAATATGGTTGATTGAAATGAGAGTTAGGGATTTAAAAGCCGTGGGTTGGATCGGGGGCCCCGTCAAGTGTGCAACTTTTGTGGATAAATGCAAGAGGTTGCCCTGCAATCGTGGTGGAAATTTTCTCTGCCAGTGGAACAATCACTGTGATGCTTTGAGAAAAATATAATAACCAGTATTCCAAGAAGTACAATGCAAAGCAATATTAATAGGCCGCTATCAATTCTAACTACAGTTTCTGTGGGTTGGCAGCCGGGGGGTAGTCAAATTTTATTGCTGGTATCACATGGTGGACAAAAACGCGTTTTAAAAGGGGTGTTTTTTTCAGTTTTAAGCCGCATGGGCCGCGCGTGCACTCGTTAAGGGTAATCAAAAAACACGGAGATTTTCAAAAAAAAGGGTGGTTTTTGAAAAGACTGGTTAACACGTATTTAGGGTAATGTTTCTTTCTTCAAAGCTTTTTTTTTTTTTTTAAGATTGGCCAAACGTGTTTAGGGTATGATTTCCGCCAAGATTTTGTCTTAAATATAAGCTATTATTAAGCAAGTAGACAAAACTTGGTTAAGGGTCCAATATTCATGGCGCGACAACTTGTTTAGAGGGCCAAAATGTGTAAATGAAAGCCTCGCGAAAAAACGTGTTTAGGGGGTTATTCACACAGAGAAAAACTTGTTAGGGTGTCTGGATAAATAATATTGGTCACGCATCGTGGTACAGCAATTATATTTGACTGGCCGCCCTCTCGCCGGGGTTGCGCAGCTCCATTCCCAGGCGGGCCTTATGTAAACCAGACACAACTGTTCGGACCAAAGGCAAAGGAGCCCACAGCTATATACTGTATGCACTTTGGAAATATATTGATACTTGCTAGTTGCTAGACTTGTATGTACAATTTTGTTTTTGCTTTAACTATATGTGATTCGTCACCAGATACCCTGATATAAGTCGGCAAACCCAATGGTAAAGAAAGTGGCCAAATATTCATACATCTATGATTATAAAGTATGAAAGTGAATGTCCTAAAAAATTCAAAGTTGTATAACCTTTTGTTAAAAAGTTTGAATATTACTAGGTAATTCACTTTTCATCATAGATTTTTGCATTCATATTTTCGTGTTTCATAAATGATGTGTGACTTTATCAGGGTATCGTCATCATGGTGATGGGTCAACATATATTTATATCACATATTTCAAACAGGTTTATAACTATATACTGCCACATGTCGGAATATTTTAATATCGCGGATATCCGATGTTGATAGTCCAACGGTTGACGATTCCGGATTCCCGCTGATTAATAAGAATCCTTTATTTATGCCGAAGGTCGGCATACCATTCATTTCATGTTCATAAGCGGCACGGTTACAGGGAGATCGAGTAATGATAAAGCCTTCCATTGGGAGTCTCATAACAAATTAAAGTTCACTGATCACGGAGGCAAAAACATGCTAGTTAGTAATTTTATATTGTCTATTCAAAGCGAGTGCGGCTCAGCAGAAAGGGGCGTCATTTTGTTTGGTATTATTCTGGACCTGGAGAACTTCAAAGTCCTGAAGTCTGTTCAACTTATCCTCAAACGCCAACACGATGGAACTACATGGCGTCTGATAGTTCAATCTGATTCATATTCATAAGTCAGTTCGCATGAGCCGTTGGACCAACGCACAGCAATCATGAACGGAACTGTATATCCAAAATTCACTGTAAGTCCTCAATGACTCCACGTCCGCATGCAATGCAGGACCCTACGCATAAACAGAGGCCATGCCCTAAAACTGAACCTCCACTACTGACTCTGCTGTCCTCAACGACAACAACATGTGCAGGGTTAGCGTGGGAAACCATCCTGTGAGCCGACATTCCATGGATACTTATGAAAGGGACGAAACCGCTCCAATGATTCCACTACAAAAAGACGTGGGTCACAAAGGGTTTAACCGGCAAAGGATGTTTAATTTCGCGCGAGATGCCTGCCACACACAAAAGGGGTTTTAGGCAAAGGATGTTTACATTCTCTGATGTTACTCCGCTAACCACCAAATTCCTTTCTGCGGAAACGAGGAGAGTATTGGCATGCAGCAGAGCCAGCAAATAATAAAACTGAGGCTATCTGTTTTCTTTTCATTCTCAAGAGAAATGAGTTGTGACGTTACAAAGCTGTGGCTTTTCATAGAGGATAGGGATGTAATGGGAATTGTGACAATTTTTTGAAATCAATTGTATGTATGTTCTAAAATACACTGTAACGATGATTGTATTGATTTATGTTCCACTAATTTTGGAAGGCCGCCCCTCCACAAAAGGGAATAAAATGTACATGTACAACAAAATGCTGTAAATTTATGCACAAAATGTTTTATCAGTAAACTTGACATGTATGCATTCAAAATGTTAAGATGGGATGTCCCTATTATAATGGTCACAAAATTTCATGACTGAGTCGTCTCAATGTATTTCATGATCACATAAATGCATTCATTAGATATTCCTAAACAAAAATAATCAACGATCTGGTCGAGTTGATACTGAAGTTCACTAGATCAAAATTATCATGTAGTTAACTATGAGAAGATCAAAATTGAATGACAAGAACTAATCTACATTTTCACAAATAGTTCTTTAGAAGCGGAAATTTGGGGTACCAGATCATTTACAAAGAGTTTTGACTGCATGGGCTATAATGTGACGGGTTTTCTCGATGGACTCACCCCCTCCCTTTTGCTGAGCTTCAGCCAAGCCCAGTTGTCTCAAATTACCATCACACTTTCAGCCCCGGTCTGTCACTAATCACTCCTCGCTTCAATCTGCCCGTCCCGCCCCCCCCCCACCACCAATGAAACAGTTTATAACAAACAAGACAAGGGAATCAATTCAAAAGGAAAAACAAGATTATAGTAGAGTAGTAGTGTAGTAGTAGTAGTAATTAGTTGATGTGTAGTCAGGTAGTAATGTAGTAGTAGACGTAATATAGTAGTAGTAGTAGTGGTAGTAGTAGTGTAGTAGTAGTAGTAACATGTCAAGTAGTTAGTAATGAAGTAGTTATAGCAGTAGAAGGTGGTAGCAGTATTAGCTGTAGTAGTAGTAGTAGCTACTGAACTAGTAGTAGTGTAGTAGTATTTAGTAGGGGGGGGGGGGCGTAGTAGTAGTAAGTAGACTAGTAGCAGTAGTGAGAAGTACTTGTAGTAGTTGTAGTAGTTAGTGGTAGTAGTAGTAAATATGTAGTAGGCTCGAGTAGTAGTAGTAGAGTAGTAGAAGTACGTAAGTAGTTGTAGTAGTAAAGTAGAGTAGTAGTACACTAATCATTAGTAATGGTAGTAGCATAAGTGTTTATAACATTAGTACAGTATGTACATGTAATTGCTACTGATTTTCGT
>JZLH01S0052911.1:38776-53898 GCA_001188425.1 Eucidaris tribuloides | reverse complement strand
CAATCTCTCAGTGAAAATAACGAAAGCTGATTGGCTGATTTCCGCACAGAGCACTCCAAGTGCATACACAGTATAGTAGGCGGTCGGAGCATGCGGTGGCTAAAAATAGGTCTTGTTGCCAGGCGGATGATGCGTGCAGGTGCATGCGGGCTTCTGCAGTGCCCAAGATCGCGCTTCAATGGACGTGACGTAGTTTGTCAATCAACGTGACTTTGCGCGGGGCACTGTGTACGCATGCATATTCTGCCCCGCCTCCTGAATTCGCTGATACGGACAAGGGTGTTTTCGGAGCGTTTTTACAATAGGATCTGATGTAGCTAGCGAAAAACTAACCTCATAAATGGATCGGACATATCCGAAAATGTCTAAATCCGAATGGGGAAGTTTCTAGGGTCAACAATCTTGGAATTACAGCGATGTGAATGTTATCGTCGACAGTTTGAACACGATATTTTTAGAACTACAACTTCCCCATTTCATGGTAGTATGGAGAAAAATGTGCTTTTTCATATGATACCAAACACTAAGGTATTTTCATAGCGGATCCTATTTTAATATCACCTTCAAGCTGATGCTTACTTGGAAAAAAAACCGTGACCATTTTGGGGCTCCGCGCACAACACCATCGTCCATAGAGCGGTGCGTATTGCCTATGGAGCCGTTTTTGTCGCCAATAAAGGGTGTGTCGCGTGCAGTCACCCTATCTTATATGTATCCATATAACTAACTGATAAAAAGCCAATTGAAGAGTGAAATTATAAGGTTGGTATTGTCAAGGTTAAGGTTTAGTTCAATAAAACCTACTGAATGAATACCTTATTGGAAGGAACAAATAAGTGTATTGGACAGATTCTTGTAAAATTATACTAGAGGGCAAAGCCCCTTATTGGTTTGATTTGACTTCTATGCTGTCATCATCTGCTGAAATGAACAATGCAGGAATGCCTCTAAGGCCAAAAGATGAATTTTGAGATATCAATATGTATATTTCCAATTATAATGACCTTGTAGAGACAGTAAGGCAACAATAGTAAAAAATAATATATATATATAATGATTTACATCTATTATATTTGGAAGAGGTCATTACATGAAATTCTGGCATGGTGTGACAGATGCTAATAGAGAACAGCAAATTGAAAACTGGTCATGGTATTACACGCACACAAAATATTTGAATTACTTTGCTTGAATTTTGTATTTCAAAAGTACTAAATGTTCATATTTTCATAATTTACTTTGTAGATATATATGTTGATGAATTAAAAAAAAAAATTCTTTAAAGAGTTAAAAAATAACCCACATAATCATCTCTACTGTAACAGATGGAGAAACCAACTTACCAGATCTAATCAACGATGACATAGAGGAAGAAGATGAGCCAGAAAACTCAGACTCAGATGGAGGTGAAATTGGACGGAGGAAAAAAAGAAAGCACAGAGGTAGATTGCACTGAAATATGTGTATTTGTTAACTTTTACTACATGTGATATCATCTTTTTCCTTGTATATATCAACCTGTAAAGCCATATAGAGAAGAAAAGAAATGTTCACTGATTCTTTATTGATTTAAATGTATAAAAGAGCAATAATATAGTCCAGTATATTCATGGTAAACCAACAATTCAAGCTTTCTTATCAATGCTTTATCTGTGATTCAATGCACCACTTTTGCAAATGGTCATGTGTCGTATGGTGGGACCCCCAAATACCTGGTGGTGTTACATTTTTCAGTCCTCTTCTTAAATGAACTTGATGCATCAGAGCTATCCTTCATCCAATTATAATGAATGTGGGCTCATTCTGCAGCAAAATTACTGTGCTTTTGAAATCTGATAAGCAATCATGCATTACACTTTGTTTAATTAGTGAAAAATGCAAAAATGTTCACGAGGGTAAATCTGGTGGATAAGCGGAGGAGGAGTATGTACAAACTCTATGGGGAAATTGCAAATTCACTTGTGCACTTTTGTTTTTCCTACTATTTGCAGCAGATACAGAGATGCCTACCGTTACGGATTCTCCGTATTTGTTCCGCTTTTATTGCCCTTGTTACGGCGTTACGGTAAATAACCAAAATGTTACGGAAAACCAAAAATCAACACACGTGTGTGACTCTGGCAATGAGTGCATGATCTCAGCTCAATGCGTGCGCCATCAAGCCATTGAGCTTCTAAAGATCAGAGCGCACACACATTTGGATCAATGATTGAACGATACCTGAACCCGCTGTGGCCGTGGCAGTACTGTGGTACATGCGGTGCACTAGATCTAGAGCACACGCACGCCATCACTGTATATATGCAAGTGCGACGCGCGTGCAGTGTGACGAATTGATGTACTTTACTGAAAGTGAAGTCGGACTGTGATTCGATATTCGACCTTTCGTATTTTTTTTCACCATCATGGCTCTGAAATCTGGAGCTCAAGTTTGATCAAACAAACATTTAAAACATGTTTGCGAATTATAATGATGATCATTTTTCGACCTGAGGCTGAGCAAGAAGGACAACTTAACCATTGCACGCGATGTACAGCACTCAGCAGACTTCTCAACGGGCGACGGGCCACGAGCCACGGGCGGCCACGGGGGAGTTCAGGCCGGACATTACCTTACGCAGCGATCGTCAGAAGCTTCAAAAACATGAAAAAATGTGACTCCTTTCACTACTTGTTTGCAACAACGAAGTCATCTATCAATAATAAGAACAAAGGCCTTCAAACTTTAAAGGTATGGCGCTAATGGCGATGATGTATAATGCTGTTGTTAAGCCCAAAAAGTCTTAGTCCCACATACAGTGATTGATGTTGGGTAATGAAAAATCTCAACATCGACTCGAACTCGAAGAGTCAACAATAGATCAGAGCATCTGACTTTAATGCTGAAATTTGCACAACAGTAAACTGACTAGTGTTACTATGTTTGCTAGTCTCGTGGAAATGCGTGTGATGAACATTTCCAACATCAAATGTTGGGAGGTCTGTGTATGTTTGTTAAAATGTTGCTGCGCGGGCATGTGTTCCTGAGAGACCCACGTTTGTTCCTGACAAATGTGGTCAATGTTCCTGGCAACCATCCTTCGGGGTTGGCATCTCTGCAGATAAGCTATCTTGGAGTTATGATATGCATCTGACTAACTTGACACATATTGTACTTACAATTCTCAAAAGTAAAAGTGACATTAATTGTCTTCAAGGTCATTAATTACTTAATTAATGACTGGCATAGCTTATGCTTGCCATTGACTTGTACACAATATGAAGCATGAAAGTACTGAATGTAAGGACACACATGTATGTTCACTTCAGGACTACATTTTGCTTGAAATTTTTAAATGCACACTACTGATTCATTTATTAAACAATATTTTACTACATAATCTCTAAAATGTGTTAATTAGGTTTAGTAAACTGTTTGTCTAATTAGTGTAATTAATGTTATTGTAACAAATCGCAACACAATTTTAAACATATTTTACCACACCCTGTATCACTACATCTGAAATTCGAAAAGTAGTAAAACCATACATTTTCTTAAAGCTGAAAGTGTGCTCTTTCACACCATGACATCAATTTTGAGCCATGACTTAATGCTGAAAAGGTGCAATGAGTTGTCATCAATATCACGAAATTATACATTTTTCGTGATATTATCCTTATTTTTTTTTTACACACCCTGAATAGCAACTTGACCTTGGCTGATTGAGATTCTCTGAAGTATAAGCTTTCAGAAAATGTATACTTTTGTTGGTTTCTGATAAGTACTTTTTGAGTTTTATTGGTTCAAATGCAAGAAGTGACAAAATTCTTAATTTTGGTGCCTGTAACGCAAAGGGGCCCCACCATATGACACATGACCAAATTTCTGTCATGTACGCAATTATTGTTAAATGACTATTATATCCTCGCTCATGCATGAATGTTCACATGTTCACATTATATGTCATGCTGGAAGAGGATTAATGTATGTTTATTTATGATATTTGATCTTATTGCCTTACACAAAATATTACTTGAAAAATCTTAAACCTGTTGGAGATGGTTTGATTTTGATATAACACGGATACGCCATAGACCCCAGCCTGAGATGTCTCGTACTTAGTCTCCAGCTGGTTAATATTGAACAGTGTCCCATTCCTTTTTTGCCGACTGAATTCACATTTTTTTCATGAGACATGAAAAGATGTACGTAATTCTAGCTTACTAATTATATTTGTTTTCCTTGCGTCCAGACTATGATGAAAGGCTGGAGGAGGAAGACTATGATTTGATTGAGGAGAATTTGGGGGTGAAAGTAGAACGAGTAAGTACTAGAGAAAATCATGTTGTGATTCATTTTCAGAAGAGGACTATCGTGTTAAATATTTAGTTCAGGTTTATGTTGATTTCAAATATACTATTTCAGAAAAGACAAAACCAAATCTGTACCTCATTGGTGCCTACCATCTCTGTTTGTCTGCACTGAATCTTTGGATGCATCAAGAATTGAGGTAATCTTGGTCAAATTAATGCCATGAAAGATATCATATCTTAAAACCTTACCTCTAAATTTATTAAATCCTACATGCAAGTAAATTGTTAGTAATTATTATAGAGGGCTAACTTTTATCCTAATGCTGATGTTTTATCCTCTCCTTTGCTTCATTTGATATCAGAATATGTGTGTAATATGTACTTTGCATTGGAAATATTGTAATGCAACCTGTATTGAGTACGTCTCAGACATAGATTAAGGAATGTTTGTAAAGAATTTGAGTTTTCTTACTTTAAAATATACAAGTAGAATGTCATTTGTCATGAAAGTTCAATAACATGTCCACACTGTTGATATAAATCATTGGATCCATTTGTCATTGTAGAAGAAGTTCCGGCGTGTGCGTCAAATTTCCGATGAGGAAGACAGTGGGAGTGAAGACGGTGGGGCTGGTCCCTCGAGGGAATTGGATGATAGAGATGCCATCGCCAAGGAGATCTTTGCCCACGAAGAAGAGGAAGGAGAACTCAGTCCACGATCAACTGTAAGAACTGTGTGTGGCTGTATCAAAATCAGAAGTGTTCTGTGACGAGTTGTTTCAATGGCCGGGAGGACTAGGGAGCTTCGGCCTCCAATAAAATTTGTGTGGACCGAGGAATAGATAGCTCCCTTATAAATTGTAATTCAGTATTAAGAACTGTGAGTGGGCAATATGAATTTTTAAGTAATAAAATTGCCCCCCCCCCACACTCGATGGTTGGGACATATTTCAGGGCCCCATGACCCGGTTCATATCAAATTTGGGCTGCGGATGTTTCTCATGATGCTCCACTCAGACATGATATTCAAAACGATAAAATGCAAAAAAAAAGTTTTTTGTGTGATGTCATCACTTCGGTACTCTGTAGCCCTAGCAGGGAGTCATTTTTTTTTGGGGGGGGGGGGATAAACAATATACATGTATTATGCAGTATTTTGATTACTTAGTGACAGGGATTTTATTGGAGAGTGTACATGATAGAAAGCAAGGAAGAATAAGGACACTTGTATATTCTTTACTGCATTTTTCAAGAGTGTCTTAATTCTCAATGAATTGAATATTTTTACAGAATAGATGTTGCATGTTTCATATGTTTGTTGGAAGAAATGTGCTAGAAATAAAATTGTGGTGACAAGCTAAATTGACTTCATTTGTATGATTTTCTCCTTTTCACTTTCTAGGAACTTCAGGAAGAGTTGGCTGAGCTAGAGCAAAGTGAGCAGTTTGCCCCTCTACCAGAGTCTGACGAAGAATCGGGTATGCCATTCATTCTTTTCCCCTTTTAATTATGGATTTTGATGATTTGAAATGTTTCTCAAACAATGCAGTAACTTCATTTCAAATCAAATTTCTGATGATAACCTGAATACATTGTATGAGTAATCAATTGCTTCCTGAAATTAACTGAGATGTATGTAATCACAGGAAAAAAGTGAATTCAAGAAGAGATGGGTAAAGTATAAAACTTGATTGCCTACCTTACTGGTATGTTTTAATATTGGAACATTTATTGCTAGTTTTCATATTTGTGTCACTTTCAAAATCCAGTATGTATAATAATCTGAGATGTGTATTTAACCCGTTGACTACGAGATTATTTAAATCTCCATAGACTTTGTACAGGGCCTATCCGGTTCCCGTAAGCAACGAGTTAAAAAATGAACATCCCACATCAATGAACAAATAAACAAACAAACCAACATAATGCCTTGAAGTATTGAAGTATAAATGAAAACATTACAACAGCATACTTGAAGATTCATATGTATGGTATATTTTGTGCCAATATCAAATCCCCTCCAAAAACAAACAACAAGCATAACCTGATTCATGCAAGTTAGTTTTACTTATCTGCTTTAATTGACAGATCCTGATGATTTTATCGTTGATGACTCTGGGCAGCCCATCGGCAAGAAGAAGAAGAAAGGTCATCGACATAGATACACAGACTCGTAAGTGATGTGTCTCACGCACATTCCATGAAACTTAAAGGCAAGGTTCGCCCTAATGTCAAGTAGGTTTTAATAAAAGCAGAATAACGAGAGAAACATATTAATGAAAGTTTGGCGAAAATCCACCAAAGAATAATGGATTTATGAACTTTCAAAGTTTTAAATATGTAACGTCACATGCGAGCAACTTCCCCATTATCATGTAATATAAATTCCATAAAGTGTCATTTTCTCAGAAAATTGAAAATGATGTTACCTGTGCATTCAACATATAATTGGAAACATTATTTCATACATGCTTCTATGAAAAAAACCCATTCAATTATTATGAACTAATAAAAAGTGGCAATTTATGAATTAATATTACATGACATATGGGGAGCTGCTCGCATGTGACGTCATAAATTTAAAACTTTGAAAGTTTATAACTCCATTATTCTTTGGTGGATTTTCACCAAAGTTACAATAATATGTTTCTCTCATTGTTCTGCTTTTATCACAACCAACTTGACATCAGGGTGAACCTTGCCTTTAAATCATAGTTTTTTACCCAGTGACAGCATATTTTTGCACTTATTACGTAGCCTTTTTGTAACTGGTCACATCTGTAGATGTTTAACATGTTCGTCCATGTAACAGTTATTAACAATTTTTTTGCCTAGACAGTAAATAGCACTTAAAACAAACATGTTTCTACCTTATTCTGACAATTTATATAACTATGAATGCAAGTCAGAACATGAATGGTTAAGTTTACACTAAGCAAAAACATTGTTTTGTGTGTGCACACAAATAAAGCAAGGAAAGACAGATGCTCACTAATAATTTGCCACATGATTTTTCAGCACATTTTCAAGTAATAAAATGAGGTGTCATTTCTAGGCATGAGGGATGAAAAATATGTGTGCACTGTGCTGTGGTCTAAAATTCAAATCCTAGTGAGAGTGAAATATTTATTGATGACTGGTGTAATTGTCTCTGTAAGGTATGAATATCTGAAGTATTAGTTCTAATGATAATAAAGAGAGCACATATAAGTATTTTGTGATTTTTTTTTCATTAATGGAAATCTGTTTTTGTATCTTATCATCATTAATTAATTTTTTGTATGTATCTTTCATTTGCTAGTGCCCTGCAAGAAGCTCAGGATATCTTTGGTCTTGATTTTGATTTTGATGAGTTTGAGCAGTTTGGTGATGAGTACGAGAGAGAAGAGGAGGAAGAGTACTCAGAGGTAATTCTAAACCAAGACTTGATTAGATGTTGACGGAGGTTTAGATTAAGCAGTAAAGGTTCTGTGTTGCTGAAAATAAGAAATTAAGTCATGAAAACTAAGAAGAAAATAAAATACTTAGATCTGCATGGAAAACAAGATTTTGAATAGCACAACAAATTCAACAAGTATAAATAAAGTAAAGAAAACATCTGCAGCAAGCAGAATTAGAAAGAAAACTTGTTGATACGTTTTTAAAAGTTGTACCGGTATGTTAATTGTGATTTAGTGAACTTGTTATCTTGCGACAGTTTTCTCTCTATTTGTACATTTGGGGGATTTCAGTAAAGGTGATGAAATTTCACAATTTCTGTAACACTGCAGAAAACCAAATTTGACCGTTCTGAACATGAAAAAGGTAATAGCTGTAGCTTAAGTATTTACATTACAATAGCCGTTGAACTATACAATTACTATATTTATTGGTATCACTTCCCCTTGGTACGAGCTGTAAATGGCATGTATAGTACAGTTAACAACTGTTGTTTATACTCCCCGTTAATGTGATGTTTTCATAAGTCAAGAAGGTGGACTAGGAACTTTGTTGAATACTTTTGGAGGTAAACTTTAGTATGTCACAAGCTGGGAAGATATAAATGAAGAACAAATTAATTTTTCACATCTTTAGCCCATTGAGGACTACACAAGATATCATGGGAAGTTTCAATGGAGAATGCATGTAATATTGAAATTAAATCATCGTCAGCAGGTTAAAAGCTGACAAAACTTGGTAAGGGTATTCATTTACTGGTAGTTATTAATTTTATTTACATACATAAGTACTGCATTTCACATGGATAGCAATCTCTGTTTGAGAGGAAACCATTCTATCTGCCTCAAGTTATGTCAAACCTGCCGTAGGGGCCACTTATCTATAGCAGCTAATCTGCCTATAGTGTCCGCTGAATGTGGAAACAATTTGTGCATTTGAAAAAATGTCTGTAGAAGCCACCTGCCTATAAAAGTCACATTTGTTGTTTCCCTTGTATGGCCACTAAAGATAGATTTCACTATATCTTTCTTATCTACGTACATGTACCTGTAGTTTTTGTGTTGTTGACTTTCTGTGCAGTATGAAGAAGAGGATGAGGATGAACTGGAAGAGGAGGCAGAGCCAAGAAGACGAGTCAAGCGGCCAGGCAAGAAACGGGCTCCAAAGAAAAGTATATATGAGGTGAGTTAGTGATGACATAAATGGTATCCCGGGATTCTAGCTTGAAATCCCCCATTTTGTTGAATTATCTTGTTTTTCAAGCACTGTACCCCAAGATACCAGAGTGTGTAAAACTTATTTTTGTTGTGTGCTTCTAAATGTTGAAAACTCTTCTTGTGCAAAATGCTTTGTTTTGTTCTTGTGCAACATTGAAGGCCTTACAAATAATAACTTCAACATCATTTTCACTTGGTCTTTTGTGAATTTATAGCACTGGCATGATACAGGCACCATTACTGTAGAACTGCACTTATAATGGACAGAAGAGGGTGATAACTGGGGTACTTCAAAGTGAATCGTATAAAGATATTAATAAGTTTGTGTAACTAGCCATTCTGTGAAAATCACCTTGTAAAACAATGTCCTGCATCTCTAGTGCTTAAATAGATAAGTCTTTATCATGCATTTTAATCAATTAAAGTTCTCCTATAAAAATTTCATAGTCATACATTTCCTCTTTGTTGTACATTTATAATCAGAAAATGCTGTGAAGGTGAATTTGTTGTGTAGTTTTCTGAGCGATCAGTTAGTATGAATGCAATACTAGAAAATTAATGCTTGTCTCTCCTCAAATAAATACATTCAAGACAAATCCTTCCAGCCTGAATATACAATCTTGCCAGTTCATATATTGGTATATGTTCAACTCATTTGGTTGTTAAGGCATTTTTTACTTCTCTCAATCATGTTACTGCCCTTTGCTATCACAAATCACCCTACTTATTGTCACAACTTTTATGTTCTCATTGCAGGTATTTGAGCCTAGTGAGTTGGAACGTGGACACTTCACAGATCTTGACAGTGAGATCAAGACTGCAGACATTCCAGAGAGATTCATGGTCAGTACTGAAAATTTGCCTATTTTAACCTTACACTATCAAATTTTTATGAGTTACTTTCAATAATCTCCTTCATCGTCGTCTTGTTATTGTGTGCCAGTTGACCTGTTGGAGACTAAGTACGATATATCTTGGGTTGAGGTCTATGGAAAATGCATGCTATAGTGAAATTAAATCGTCTCCTATGGGTTAATACGAAAATTAAGTGGGAACTAAGTGGACAAATTACCTGGATGAGCCCATGAAAGACATTTGAAGAATCTTATGAAACTGAAGTGGTGTCTGTATTCATTAGCTGTGGACAAATAGTGTGGAAGTTTAATTATAATGACAACCCCCCCCCCCCCAACATGATAAAAGATGAGTATGGCGTATTTCTACTTTGAAATCCCTTGAAGTCCCTTCTTTCTTGTTTCTAAATTGATAAAACATCAAATGACAAGAACCTATGTTTAGGTGTCATATAAAACAAATAATGAATGTTTTTTTCATTTGTGTAATGGACAGAATATTTCATTCGGTGAAAGATGAAATTGTTGATCCATTCAACGAAGCGCACTCATAAACATTATTTATCTGTATATTATTTTACTATATCCACACCATTTAGTTTGATTTTGAAATATTTTCATTAGGTAGTTTCTTACATTATTATCAAATCAATTTCATGTTAGTAAGTTGCATGAAACCCCAACAGTTTTGGATATTGACTCTTCTATTTTGGTTTGTATTACAGCTGAGGACTGTACCTATGCAAGAAGCTGACGATCAAGAACTGGAGAAAGAATCAGAATGGATCTACAAACAAGCCTTCCTGACACCATCTGTTTCTAACCAGGTTTGTGAAACTACCATATCAGTAGTAGGCAAGAAAAGAATACCACATGGCTATTTCACTTAAACAAGGAATTATGCAAAAGTCATAAAATAAAGGGAAAAAAGGCAAGAAATAAAAATCTGAAAATCAAAGGAAAACAATCATGCAAAATAAACAATTTACCTAGGAGTTTGTTTTTGTTTGTTTTTTGTTGTAGATCTTATTCAAACATATTTAAAGTGAGTCATATTTATATGTGTGACATGATTCACATGTATACATTGTGTCTAAAAAAAAAATGGTCCAATCGGGAGAAAAATATTCAAGGTATGTAATTTTCTCAAAAGGTATGTGCATTTGGTATGATGTTAAAGCAGAATAAATTTTCTTTCTGATGAACCTAGTTTCATTCAGTTTGCTTTGATAAGTCAAAAGCTATGATTACTTTTGTGCAGTCAGGCAAAATTACATTTGTCCCACTTTTGTGTATTGGTTATAATGACAACTGAAATGGTGGTATTGTTAGTTACAGAACTCATGCAAATTGAATTATAAAAAATCAATAATAAAACAAATAACAAATGCCTTTTTTCCTTCAATGTTTATTTCTGATTATCTAGTAAAAAAAAATCAAATACAAATAACCCTTACTCGGCATTGAAATGTTCATGTCTTCTGTTTACCAGACTGCATTTATACTGACATCATGATGATCTGCACATCTCATTCATTTTAGCCCTTTTGTCAAAGTTATGTACCTACTTTGTAAGTTCAACCTGAAAAATCTATTCGTTCAGCTAAATTGAAAGATTACCCAATACTTTTCACTCTCTCATTGGGGTTTCTTTGTTAAACAATATGCAGAAACTGCATACACATGTACGACACATACAGTATACTGGGACAAACACGATTTCGCATCATTGCAGAAAATTCAATATATCTTAGGATTGACACAACCAAATGAAATAAAATAAATTGCACTGGAAAGTATGTTCTTTTAGCTTTATGACAATACCCAACTTGACTAGGTTGTATATGATTTTCATATTCTAAGAAAATAATTTCCGATTGGACCATTTTTTTTGAGACGCACTGTATAATGATAATCTAATTTATGGTAATATAAAAGGGGACATTTGGATTCTTTTTTTTTGTGTGGTCATTTAAAGATTGTGTCAGGGATGTGCAAGTCCATTACTTCCCTTCATTATCAATACCAAACGGTAGTTTAGTACTTACAAATGGTGTGTTGAAAGTTTGAGATCCTTACACCATGAATTTGTTGTTTTATGAGAAAAACTAATAACGACATGTTACCAGAATGTTGTTCTTTCCGTGAGTTTCAATTTTGCTCAAATTACGAATCGCGGTTATGTGTACCGTCGCAAGACCAGCGGAGCGCACTGATTGGTTAAACGGCTAAACTCCACGTGACCTTCGGCTAACGGCTGATCGGACAATTTTGGAACGGCCCATGCACGTCGGCGTCACAGATTTTTTTTGAAAAGGCTTCAGAGCCATTTGAAAATAGATGAAGTTTAACCGTCCAGATTGTCACCAAAACTCAATATTTTACCCCAAGTCTCTATGAGAGGTGTTTATTTATAGTATTCTTCACATTGGATATGATTTCAGCTGATTTCAGATGGTGCACATCTGTGTGCAGGTGAGTACTGTATCCCAGTGACCAGGGTAATAATATCCAAGCGCATTGAGACTGAGGTAATCAGTGATTATGCGCTATATAAGAAATGGACTATTATTTTTATTATTATTATTATTTCATTAGATGTTTTGTGACGTGCAAATCAATGACACAATCTTTAACTGTTTTAATGTCTACTGGAATAAATACTGATGGAGTTTTTTATATGATGAAGATTGTAGAGACTGTTTTCATAAGTTTTCTTAATATTCTATGACATATCTGTGTTTCCAAACGTGAAATTGCTATGAAGTATCAATAACAGCCAACTTGCATTAGACCCTGAATGTGCACACATTACACAATGTTAGTCCTATAAGCTATGCACTACTATGCGGGAAGTTAAAGGGCAGTGACTTGACTGGGAGAAGTAAAAAATGCCTCTCCAATGAAACTGGTTGAAAGATATACAATGGATACACCATCTGGAGTACATCTCCTGGCAGGATGGATGTAACTTTGTTTACTTAAGCCAAATCAAGCATGAACATACTGGCATTTTGTTTCTATCAGGTCCTGATAGAATTAGATGCCATAGAGAGCTACACAATAGATTTGGGCATACTGATAGAAGTAACTTTAGAATGAGTCGACTTTTAACTACAAAATTTTCTCAGTAGAATCCTTGCACAGTTTACTTGATTCTAGAATAGTTTCACCCCAAGTTGAAGACCATCCCCAATCATGTCATTTACCTTTAATTGAAAATAATATATAAATTCAAATGTAATTTAATGATGTCTAAATGAATATTATCATTTGTTTTGGCTGACAGGAGTTTGGTGATCAGGCTGAGGGAGGCTATGGGTCTAACATGTTTGAAAGAAAACCACCAAAGACAAAGAAGAAGATCAGGGAAGCTCTACACTTCATGAGAAACCAACACTTTGAGGTAAGATGGCCAGAGTACTATTACCTTAATTTCCATGTGATGCAGAAAACAGCAGCAAAGGACAGATTTCAGAGGAGGATACAAGCATGAACGATTATTAGGAGTTGAAAGGTCACAAGGACTTATACATGTCTGATTTTCTCTTGTTACCATGGTTAAGATATGGGAATAAATGTATTTCTCATCCATTTACCATTATAAATTATGAAAATACCCCCCCCCCAAAAGTAAACATTTTCGCTAAACGTAGAAAAAAAGACATGACAATTTACAGATTTCAGAGAATATGAAAATAGGTGTTAAAAAATAGGAAAAAATCTGTTTGTCATATATTTACCAACATAAATCATGTAAATACACACAATAAAATTTAAAATTTTCTCTAAATCTTAAACACAACATGTTTTTTATTTCATTTGGATCAATCTCAAGATCACAGGGCAGCAGTGCTGATCGAGAAAGTGGGAGAACATGGAAAATGGCACTAATTCAACATGTCATTTTAAGGGTATGAGTTTGCATGCAAACATTTGATTAACAAACAGAACTGGTGTAACAATGTTGTTTCTGTGCATTGCTCACTTGTGTAGGTTCCTTTCATTGCCTTCTACCGGAAAGAGTATGTTGAACCTGAGCTGAACTTCAATGATCTGTACAAAGTGTATCATTGGGATGAAAAGGTAAGATACATAGTAATAGATGGAAGAGTACATGTAGAACTAGATCTGTGCTCAGAAAGTGCAAATATCTCTACGAAATATCACAGGGACGACCTTTCCCTTTAAAAAACAACAAATGGGACAACCTAACCTTTAAGTAACTGTGGGGAAGACTTGTCCAACAGATGGAGAACTTATCCATCAGATGGACGACTTGTCCAACAGATGGACGACTTGTCCAACAGATGGACGACCTATCCAACAGATAGGACAACGTGTCCAACAGGACGGACGACTTATCCAACAGATGGACGACTTGTCCAACAGATGGATGACTTGTCCAACAGATGGACGACTTGTCCAACAGATGGACGACTTGTCCAACAGATGGGATGACTTGTCCAACAGATGGACGACTTGTCCATCAGATGGACGACTTGTCCACCAGATGGGACGACTTGTCCAACAGATGGGCGACTTGTCCAACAGATAGGACAACGTGTCCAACAGGACGGACGACATATCCAACAGATGGACGACTTGTCCAACAAATGGACGACTTGTCCAATAGATGGGACGACATGTCCATCAGATGGACGACTTGTCCACCAGATGGGATGACTTGTCCAACAGATGGATGACTTATCCAAAAGATGGGACGAATTGTCTCTCCAATAAACAACTATAGGGATAACTTGTCCCATCAGATGGGACAAGTTATCCCCTCGATTACCAACTGTGTGGACAACCTGTCCCAACAGATGGAATTCACCTTGATACCTGATCTATGACCGTAGAAATTGAACTTGGTTTAGCATTTTCTTCTTTGAAACGTGTAAAAATTTCATAGGGCTAAATGTAAAAGTGTGCCTGTGATACTGTTAACAAACAAACAAACAAACCCCCTTCCCCGCCCCCTTGGGTTTCACTCTGTATCAATCATTCTCATCCATAAGTGGCAGATTATTTCACAATATGTTTTATTAATATTATGCGAATGAACTGTTCATCACTCTGTTATATCAAAGAACCACTATTAATGAATGCCGCAAAATGAATGTCTTAAAAAGTACATGTATTTTAATCTTGTGTAGTCTATCCTCCCAAAAAGAACTATGATACCACTTATTTGAAATATTGAGTGTGTTGTGTGGGAACTTTCGCACATAGCAATATGAGATGCGAGGATATATGACTGAAGCACAATAAAGAGTAAATAAATTTGAAGTAATGCACCCGTATCTCCCCATTTCTG
>JZLH01S0052894.1:30337-42185 GCA_001188425.1 Eucidaris tribuloides | reverse complement strand
TTCGGGGGGGGCTCAAGCCCCCCAAAGCCCCCCCGTAGAACCGCGCCTGTGTATATATTTCAAATGATTAAATAACAAAATAATTATAATATACATAAATATACCAATACATCAGATTCATTGCAGGCACTTTTACTATAAGGCACATTTTCTGCTTATTTGCTGACTTCGTCAACACGTTCGGTTCATTTCATGACCAAATCTCTCGCCGGATACAAGTAGACTTGCAAGTAAACGTGTCTTCACTGAGTGTAAAGATATTCCAGCAAAATGTCGACTACATCATTTACTGCAAACGTGTCATCACTGGAAAGCACAGGGACAACAGATTACTACGATGTTGAGACGAATGAGACGGTGGGAAGTAAAGGTTTCACCCTCTATTACCAACGAGCAATTCTAGCAAGTATTTACTGCCTTATGTCGGTTGTTGGTATTTTTGGCAATGGTTTGGTCCTAGTAGCGGTGGTCCTGTCCCGTAAACTACAAACCATCACCAATGTCTTTGTCGTGAATCTCAGCGTTGCCGATCTACTTGCGAGCCTCCTAATGCTGGGACAGGCCACAGCCCTAGTGGGGCGGGATGGCTGGCCGTTACCGGACTGGATTTGTGTGGTTGTTTCAGCGGGTAACATCATATCACTTGGATGTAGTCTTTGTACCATCGCCTTCATTGCACTCAACCGATATATATTGATCACAAAATCAAGAGTTACGTATCAAAAAGTGTATAGACCGCTGAATATCACCCTGATGATCAGCTTCAGCTGGTTGCATTCCACTGTAGCTGGAATCCTACCGGAAATGTCACATCTTGGATATAATAAAGATCACCTGATATGCGCCTGGAACAAAGAACCGGACGAGTTAAGTACTTTAGACCTTGTCGGTCCTATTGTTACTTATATTCTCCTTGTTGTCATCTTCATTTGCTACGCGTGTATCTTCAGACATTTAAAGCTCCACGCAGCCCACACTTCGACACAAAACGCTTCAACTGAGAGGCTGGAGACCATCGTCACCAAAAATCTCCTGTGTGTTCTTTGCGCGTTCACTCTTTGTGTTGTCCCTAACATCACAACAAAAATGATTGACAATTTTGACCCATCTCAGCAAACCGTTCGTGCCAATATTGTTTTGGTCGTCATCATATACTTTAACAGTTGCATCAATCCTATAATCTATGCCAGCAAACATCCATACTTCAAACCTGTTTTTTGCTGCATCATCAAGCGCCGATGGTCTGAAATACCCGAACCGTCCAATATCCTGAAAATTCATGTACTCAACAAGAACACACGGAATCTGGGGGAAGAAAGGTAGTAACAGCACAATAGACCAAATCGATGAAGTGTAAATTTCTGTGATAGTTCACTTAGCATGGAATTAAGTGCAGCGACATACATGGCTGGATTTTGTTTCAAGCATCTTTATTTTAAGTATTGAGGAAAAAGAGTTAGGCAAAGAGATGTTGTGGACAAATCAGTGAGTAATAATTGCTAAATAGATGAGTATTTGAGATTAGGCAAAAGCTGCTGTGTAGATCGGACGTTACCCAACAGATAGGTGTATTCAGAGTTGGATAAATTGATATTTTGGAAACAATCGTTGAGCAATTGATCGTTGGGCAATGTCATACGGGGTAAAATTTGTTGGGTAAGTAATTACCCAACTGAAAATATAACCAACTGTTGGGTTATTAAAGAGTTGGGTAAAATATGGATGACCAACTGATAGACAATTTAATTTGCCCAACCATATAGTAAACTGATTACCCAACATCAGTTGGGAAAATTATGACCAATATTTGTGTGGACAGTATGTTACCCAGTGTTGGTTAAAGGTTGGGCATATTTGCCCAACTATTTTAAAGAGTGGTGTTGTTAAAGATTGTGTCTCATTGATTTGCACGTCAAAAAACACTAAATGAATGAAATCAGCGAAATCATATCCAATGTGAAGATTAATATAAATAAAGCCCTCCTCATAGAGACTTGGGGTAAAATATTGAGTTTTGGTGATAATCGGTCGGTTAACTTCATCCTTTTCCATTGCTCAGGAGCAAACAAAAAAATCCGCGCGTCATAACGTGGCACAGTGCCGTTCCAAAATGTCCGATCAGCCGTTAGCCAAAGGTTGCGCAGGGGATAGCCGTTAACCAATCAGAGGGGCTGCGCTGGTCTGATACGGTGCACAGTAAACCGCCATTCGAGTTAGAGCAAAATTGAAACTCACAGAAAGAACAACATTCTGGTAACTTCGTTATTAGTTTTTCTCAAAAACAACAATTCAATGAGTATGGATCTTAGACTTTCACACACTGCCATTTGTAAGTACTAAACTACCGTTGGTATGATAATGAAGGGAAGTAAATGACGTTGCCATCGCCTGACACAATCTTTAACGTCACAAATATGGGGACGGCTCACGTATGTTCCTGAAGCTGATAGCCTAGATTGGTGAAAATATTGATGGTGGGGAAGGTCTTCGCTCAAGGCATTTCTCAATTTGTAAAAAACATAATAACAGTCTCCGTTCAAACTGCTTTTGATCGGCAATATGCTATTCTAAAAAAATGACTGAAATTGTGCATTATGTAAGGAGTGAATTTTGGAGAAAAAATGAATTTAGAGTGAACGTGTGTGTTTTTGCTCATTTTGGAGTGAACTCAAGGATTATCAGGGATTCTGAGCGATCTCTACGGTTACTCCAAATTGAGTGAAAACACCTCTTAAAGACACAAGCTGACACTGTGAAGCTTTAATTTAAGGAAAATTGTCAAACTTCGATATCTGAGCTACATAGTATAGTGCTTAAAAGGACAGATACACACCCTAGAATACAAAAGTTGGAAAGTTATATATGCAGCCACTGGTAAGATATGCATGAATGAACAATTCACTCTTTGCTAATTTTCACTCATTTGTAAGAGAGTAGTTTTGTCCTAAAACATCTATAATTTTTAAATGTAGGTAAAATTTCTCTTGTTTATTTCAAATAAGTATTAAGAGGACTTCAAGATTACTTGGAAACGATGAAACATATGTCATCTCAAGATATTATCTTAAAATATTGTAAATATCTTTTTGATTACTCCCTTTGGAAGATGTAGAATCTTTGATTTAAAATGAATAGAGAGAAATCCCTCAGATAACCTGCAAAGGATTGTAAAACAATGTCATCTCAAGATATCTATAATCGTCAAATGTTGTATTGCCGCTGTGATTAATATTCTTACAAAGAATGTATTATTAATTTAAACTGTCTGGATACAAGAAAGACCTTTAGATTTCTTGTTTGAGGAAAAGAAAACTATGTAAAGGTACGTGTTTGGGGTATGATATCAGTGCAGGATTGAGATACGATCAAAGTACATGTTTAGGGTGTAATTGGAATAAGGTAACTGGGCGCACTGGTAACAGCGATGCAAGGAACTCTTGAAGGGAGTTTCATCTGAATCTATTTTAAGGGAGAGATGTAGAGATCGAGAGAGTGAGAGAGAGTGAGAGTGGGGAGGGGGTGCGGAAGGGAGAGAGAGAAGTCAATAATCGAGTCTTCAACGAGGTTTTATACTAAAAAAATGATTGCAAGAAAAAAGTTCGTCGATTTTTAAGGCAGGTGTTTTTTTTGTAAAAGGTTCGACGATCACGTTTAATGTGCTAATTGAGGTCATTTGTTCATATGCATTTGTGAATTGTGTATATTACTAATTTTCGATTATATATTTTGATTCATGATAAATATACATTTACACTTGTACATATCTTTTACGGATATGTACACTTATATATAACAGTAGGGTATGTACAAATATTTCCCCTCGCACACGTAGGGCCTAAAGAAGGAAAATGTATTTTCGATGTTTTCATTTTTTTCAGTAGAAAAAGTAAACGCGGTTTTTGTACAGGTAAAAACGATAATAAATCAATCACTAGATATTATCGATATAGAATTACGTCATTAGATGTGTGTGATGTGTGTTCTGACTTGTTAATGTTTCCTTTAGTAGCCCGGGGGGGGGGGGTACTCAGATTTGGTTCCGACGGGGGTGTGCGGCTGAAGTCGAAAAACCCGACCCTTTTTTTAAGGGTCATTTTGGCGGAAAATGGTACCTATTATTAAGGGTTTTTATCAAGAAAAGTGGCCTTTTTTTTAGCATTTTAGCGATGAAATAGGCGAAAATATCTAGTGTAAATCGTAAAATTTCAAAATCATGACACATGTTTAAGGATTTTTTTCCCCCAAAACCATACCCATGTTTAAGGATTTTTTGCGAAAAAGTCACCTATTAGAGCGGGACACTCCCGTTCACCTTACTAGGCAAGTACCCCCCCCCCGGGTTTAGTGGTTGTTGTGGGGTCCTTAATCGGATCCGCCAGTTTCTATGTCGATCTGCCAGAATTGTCAATGACGGGACAATTCCCCATTGGTTTTGTGTGCACAGTTTAACTGATTTTTCATTTTTCTAGTATTTAAATGCAGGGGCGTCGATCCATTATTCGGATTGGGGGAGGGGGAGGATAAAGTGAAAAACAAAATCAAACATGTCACGGCGAGATCCGCGCACCAAATTCCAATGTAGAAGCGCGCCGAAAAATTGAGAATTGTGTATGTTTAGTAATATTCTTATGCTTGGTGTAATGGTTTTGTAATATTCTTCTGCTTGGTGTAATGGTTTTGTAGTGCGTTTCAATACTTTTTAAACATATCCTTGCACTACATATTATGAATGTTTCAAGTTGCCCAAATTATTGGAGGGGGGGGGGGGAGGTGCAAACATATCGATATGTTTGCCCCCCCCCAATTTTCATTGGGGTGGTGATTGCCCCCTTGCCACCCCAGGATCGACGTCCCTGTTTAAATGGAACCGATAACCTTATTCGTTTAGAAAAGCGTGCATAATTATCCCGAGGCTTTACAATGATATTTCAATTTCAATTTATTCATATTTCTGTTCCATACATGCAAAATAAAAGCAATAATACATGAACATAGTCAAACTTTGACATAAACAAAACTAGTATAATGATGCAAAATATTACATAATGGTCAATAGCAAACAGACAGTGGATATAGGTAAAGAAATATCAATGGGGCCTATTTAAAGCAAGCTTGTAAGTCGTATAACCCCAAAATATGTGGATAAAAAAAAACAATTCGGAATACGGACAAACAAAGTGACCAAGAAATAAACAAAATAGATCGTAAACAACACAAGAAACAAAATAAAAACAAAACGAAAACAAAAGACAAATCAAAAGGCACACGATTAATCCAGCAATTTAACAGAAAAGTGTGCGAGCGAGGAATAGACAAATAAAACCAAACAAATCAGGAGAAGTCAGGATGAACTACGATAGTGCTCAAGTTTCTACGAAGGCAATTCGACTGTTGACTCAGTATTATGAATATGTATATGTATACGAAAACACCATTCATAGGATCGATTCATTATAATAAATACAAATCACATTACATTCCGGCAAGGACGCCAAACCATGCCACGTGGCCGAGCACCTGCCGAAACCAAGGATATTGGCCAGTAATTCTAAAGAGTATAACAATATAAATTCCGTTTTTTCCGAGAGCTCGGCAGGTTGTTCGGACCAAGGTACCGGTTAGCGTCCCTGCCGGAGCTGAGTGGTGAACGACAAAGAATAAAGACTAAAAGAAATTATTGTGTGGTATATGAACGTAACAAATGTTGCTTTAAATTGCACTTGAAGGAAGATATTTTTATGCAGCGAGTAAGTTCGTGGGGAAGATTATTCCAAAACATTGGCACAGTAAACATGATTGTTTTCTTTGCAAAAATTGTTCGAGTTACGTGGCAAGTGTGAAACGCGTGCGCAGTCGAGTTGGATGATTATGTATTACCCTAGTCACACTTAGAGGCGCGAATGAGCCGGAATGCAGTCGGAATTGAATTCTTTAGGGCACAATCTTGGATATTCGAAGTGCGCATTTCTAAAAAAATTCTGACTGCATTCTGAGTGCATTCAAATTATCGGCGTCCATTCTTGTGTCCGGCCGAATGTTGCTCATGCCTCAAAACTTTCGAGGTACATTCGAACAGGAAAAATATCGAAACGGCATTTCAAGTGCTATGTCAACAGCACTCTGACTGCACTCCAATATTTATGCGACATGTTCCAACAGATTCGAAACATTTCCGATCGCATTCAAAGGGAGAATCGAATCGTGCATAAAAGCACGGCTAGCTGTTTGCTGCAACGTTCTAGTCAGCATTGACGATGCTCACTGCAGGAGCATTTGAGGTCATGCGCCTATTCTGAACGGCATTTTTACAAATTTAGATCAATTCGGAAATTCCCTCCGAAATGTCGCTCAAATTTTGAAAACTTTTCATCGGCTGGTTTCTGCTGGATTCCTGCTGAATCCCGAATAAGTGTGACGGGGGCTATAGCATCGTTTCTTGTAAACATCTGCGAGAAAACATCTGGAAGTTCCCCATTCGAAAATTTAAACATAAATATACCAACATTATAGTAGAATAAGTTTATTATTTTCAAGATTTTATTGATTGCAAAAAGGTCATTTGTGTGGGACAAGTAGCCACCGTTATTTACAATTCTAATAACACGTTTTTAAATAAGAAAATAAGAGTCCAGTCAATAATTTTGAAGCATTCCCCCATGCAAGAATCCCATAGTTAAGGTTAAGATATGGCGAAATTTAAGTAGAAATATGTTTTGTAAAAATGCGGCTAGGAAAAAGTGTTTGAGTTTATTAAGAATTCCGGTGTTTCTGGACAAAATTTTAGTGAGATAATTATTGTGGGTTTTCCAAAATTTAAAAGAAACTTAAGCGTGCGTTTGTAAACAAGTCTTTCAAGAATTTTAGAAAATGATGTTAAAAGGGAGATAGGACGATAATTATCTACGAAATCTTTTTGACCTTTTTAAAAAATGGGGACAACTCTTGCAATTTTCATTTCATCTGAAACTTTCCCCATTTGATAAAGATTGATTTAAGATATATGTTAAAGGGGAATTAATTTCTTGAATTATGCTTTTTTAAGAGAAAATTTGTGATTCCATCGCAACCAGGACTTTTTTGTTTTTCAAATTGGTGACAATTGTTTTGACCTCATCCTCAACAATTGGTACAAAACAGAAAGATTGCGTGTTTCGTTCTCCTAAAAATGAGTGAAAGTCTCTATCAGTAACAGGTATTTTTTCGGCAAGATTAGGCCCATGCAATATTGACAAAAAAAAAATCATTGAAAGCACCAGCTATTTCAGAATGGTTATCTGTATGAATACCGTCTTCGTTTCTATAACGTTAGGTGGATTGTTTACGGTGTTGATATCTATATAACAAGTTAAAGTAATTTATATAGTTGGATGAACTAAAGGCATCGTTTAACAATGTTTCTAGACGTTTAAAAAAAATCTGAGCTATGTGATCCCCCATACTGTACTCGACTGTACTGCTGTTCCTGATAGGGTCTAAACTTGAGGCCGGCAAAAAATCAGTTAAAAGCGATCATTGAATGCTTTTAAAATGTGAAAATCAGTGAGTGACCATTCCAGTTTTCCCCATAGACTGACTGTAATCTAGAATTTTCGTGGGCCGACAATAATTCACGTGCTGAATTTTATCATGTACGCAGTCTGCTAATGACAGCATAACAGTCTAAAGTTGTGTGTTCAAGGGTGTTTTTGTCCATTCAAACGCTATCATATAATATCAGATAGCAAAGTTAGACATTTTTTTTTTTAAATGGAGCTTCCACAATGTTATATATTGTCTTTAAAATTAAAGAAATTCTGGGTAGAATATTGGTGAGGAATTACCCCCGCTGTTTTAGAGAATCTCAAAGAACAAGGATTGATTCAAATTGTGAATATTCATAACCCTTAAACATTTTAACCATTTCTTTCCCTTATTTTTCTATATTTACTGACTGCAAATTAAGATTAGTATCTGGCTGGCATAATAATCTGATAGATTCTGATCATTTTGATGATTATTATCTCCAAAACATTTTAACCATTTTCTTTCTTTCTGTCATATTTCTACATTCACTGAATGCAAATTAAGCTTAATATTTTGCTGGTGTAATAATCTGATATAATTATTTAAATCATTTAGAAGATTATCATTAAGTTATTATCAACTTCAACTGCGGGATCCCCCTCCCCCCCCCCCGCTCCATCCACCCACCCTCGATGCCGGCACGATTTCTATATTTTTCGTGAAAACGTACAGATAGTCACAGTGTCTTGTATGATATTTCATTCTTCGAAAATAGGTGGGACTATGCAGAGAAATAAACTCTAATTGGTTGATTTATTTTATCGAGACCATTTTCATCATCTGAAAAAGACAGAGAACAAGGAGATAATATTTTAACGTAAACTATCGGAAAGATTGATCGATTGGATAAGCAAAACTTATACGTTATTTAAGTTGTATGTTTGCGGGATATTCTTTCACTTTCCCAGGTAAATAGAATCGATCCAATAGCATTTTAAAATCGGGGAGGTTGTTGATGGCAAGAGTGGGTATGTGTGTGTGTGTGTGTGTGTGTGTGCGTGTGTGTGTGTGTGTGTGTGTGTGTGTGTGTGTGTGTGGGATGTGTGTGGAGTGGTGGGGTGTATGTGTGTGGAGTGTGTATGGTATATGTGTCGTGTGTGTGTGCTAATGTGGGCCGAATAAATCATGTACCCCACAAAAAATATCTCTACATTAGCATATAGTACCAAACATATAACGATTCTGTAAGTGTACCCCATTAATTTATTGGAATTTTGCTTGAGGTAAGCACAACTGTACTTTTCACAGACATACTTGTGGACCCAAAAATTGTAAATGCGTTCTATGAAACGTCCCCACAACGCGTATATTCTGGTACTTGACACACAAACACTCAACACCGACAAACATTCAATATCCCACAACATACCTGATGTAGTTATGTGTAGTGTGGTGGGTGGATGCTCTGCGTGTTTTCTGTGTGCCATGGCACACATACATGAATCTGTGAGTGGGGGGGGGGGGGGGGACTTCTTGTTAAAAAATTGGTGATTGCCGAAACTAACTGTGATTGAACATATATACAATACGGTCTCAGACCACCCTCAGGTGCAGCATACCCTGTATCATCAATGGTGTGATCTAGAGCATGATAGCAAAGTCCTTGCTTGAAATGTGTGAGAAAATAAATCAACCAACTTCCTAGCTTCAATTTTTGGGATCAAATGTGTTTAAGACAGAGTAAGGGATTTGCACATCAGAAAACGGTAAAATGAATGAAATCAGCTCAAATTGTTCACAATGTGAAGATTAGTATAAATAAACACCTGTCATAGAACCTTTGGGTAGAATACGTAGTTTTGGTGAAAATCTGGACAATTAAACTTCAAACTTTACAGTGACGTCGAGATGCACGGGCCGTTCCATAATTGTCCGATCAGCCGTTAGCCGAAGGTCGCGCGGAGTTTAGCCGTTTAACCAATCAGTGTGCTCCGCTGGTCTTGCGACGATACCCATAACCGCGATTCGCAATTTGAGCAAAAGAACACGGAAAGAACAACATTCTGGTAACATGTCGGTCGTTATTAGTTTTTTCTCATAAAACAAAAAATCATGACGTATGGATCTCAAACTTTCAACACACCATTTGTAAGTACTAAACTACAGTTTGGTACTGATAATGAAGGGAAGTAATGGACTTGCAAATCCCTGACACAATCTTTAAACATACATAAAACTAAATTCTTTGTTCATTGAATATGTAAATTGATAACAACATCATCACCTCCATCCACATTATCACCATCACCATCTTCATCACCATCATCTTCATCACCATCACCATCATCATCACCACCATCATCATCATCACTACCATCATCTTCATCATTACCACCATCATCACCATCATCATCACCATCACCAACATCATCACCATCATAATCATCATCACCAACATCATCATCATCAATATCATCATCACCATCACCATGACCATCATAATCATCATCACCAACACCAACATCAATACCATCATCACCACCACCATCATCATCATCATCATAATCATCATCACCATCTTCATCATCATCCTGCGATTTTTAGTTTTTACATAGTGGAGTTAAGGAGAATGCAATCAAGGGTAAAAAAAAACAACCTGAAAGTGATTCTGCCTTTTTAAAGTTTGAGCAGTATATTTAAGTTGTTTACTTAACAGGGTCATAAATGGCAAAGCATGCACTTCTAAAATCCATATTGTTTGGGATCCATATTATATCATAAGTTAAGGGTGATTACAGCAGCACATGAATACTCTCAATTTCCTACTCTCAAGAAGGAAAAGCAAGACAATACGAGAGATGTGAGTAGGCTGAAAAGTTCATAGCCTAAGACGGAGTTATGCTAAAACAATAAAACTAGTAATGAATTTTAACTCAACCTTTTCAGATATCTTTTCTTGATTTTGTTTTAAAAATGATTTTACATTGACAATTGAGGTATATGAAAATTGTCATTTTTGGGAGATATTTTATGGCAAAGACTTGCCTTCCCAGACATGGGTCACCGTTTTCAGGAGTTGAAATGCTGAAAGATCCCCCCCCCCCCCCGAATGTGGTTACCACTGTTGAAAATACAACTTCATAAAGTTATTGGCTTAATATATTGTAGGGAGAAAGGAAAGAGTGTCAAGAAGAGCCTAGACAGATCCCAGAAAAAGGACTCCTGTCCGGAAGGGCAAATCTCTGCCATTAAAAATCTGTCCAAGTGACCATTTTCAGAAACCTCAACTGCCAATGTAAACTTATTTCTAAAAGAAAAACAAGAAGAGATATGAAAAGAAAAGAAACAATGCAGTTAGAACCACAAAAGGTTACTTCATTGATGTAGCATAATTCTATCTTAGTTAGGATATGACCTTTTCAGCCTACCCTCCTAATGTTGTTTTGGAATGAAATTTCAGTAAACTCAATAAAGGAAATACATGTAATGACAAACGTTTGTGCATGATTTTGAAATTTTATTAAAACATGATGAATAATATATTTCAGAGCCATTGATAAATACAATTTCCACACATTTCAAGGATAAAATCTGGGACTTTACATGTACTTACCAAATACAGCAACATGTAAAAAATGAATGTGATTGATTCGTCAGAGGTATCCCACATATGAAAGACATTACAAAAGATTAAAAATGGACAGCGGAGGGATGGTGTCTTGTTCCCCGTAATCAAATGTTGATACTTTGCAAACTATGAAAATATCCCTGCGATGTTTCACGTTTTTCTCACTGGAGTCTTGCAAACCTCTTCATACAATTTTTGTAAAACTTCAAATGCACTGTTACCCTGTTCAGTTTAAATTTTCAAAGTGGAATGAAACCCAGGGACATTCCTACATTCAGAGATTACAGAACAATGCAAGAAGGAAATTAGTGAAAGTTTGAACGAATTTGGTTGACCGGTTCAAGAGTTATGTTTGTTCAAAGTTTATTTGATCCTTGTTATGGAGAATTGTTAAATTGGCTCTACCAGCTTTTTATATCAAAGTGTGGAGACCTCTCCATTGGTTTTGTACACAAATTTTCATTTATTCTCACTGTTTATCAAATATCTGATTTGGTCTGCTTGTTGTGCAAGTATGTCCTAACAAAAATGATTCACATGTTTTTCTGAAAGAATTTAGATACTTTCTCAACTGACACTTCAGAAAACTGCAAATTATTGAAAATTTGTGTACAAATCCAATGGGAAGTTCTCCACAGTTTCATCTGAAAAGTGGGTACAGTTGCCAAATTAAAGCCCAAGTTTAGTTTCGGGGATTTTTTGTTATTTGAAAGCTTT
>JZLH01S0052894.1:5997-30287 GCA_001188425.1 Eucidaris tribuloides | reverse complement strand
TGTACAAATCCAATGGGAAGTTCTCCACAGTTTCATCTGAAAAGTGGGTACAGTTGCCAAATTAAGGATCCTCCATAACAAGCATTAAATAAACTTTGACCAATCATAACTCTTGAACCGTTCAACCAAATTTGCTCAAACTTTCACTATTTTCCATCTTGTATTGTTCTGTGCTCTCTGAATTCAGTAAGATGTCTGGGTTTCATTCCCCTTTAATGAATTTTTGAAAATGTACGTGCATCCAAGCGAGTTTCAAAATTCAGGAGACAATCTTCCTTCTTTGATGAGTGCCCTGATTTGACTGTATCCAATCCACAGTTCTTCACTCATACACCTGTTCCATTCTGAAATAAGACATCCCTTCATCCTTCATAGCTGGGGGGCTTCCAGGAGTATAACACAAGATGAGTATCTTCATCTATGCATATCAAGGACAGCTGTAAAACCCTGGTTATTGCATCATCTTTTGTTGTGCTCTTGAAGCCCCCCAGCAATGTCGCACGTCACATTTTTAAAACCCAACAGGTCTACAGCAGTAGCACTCTAGTTTTTAATATCTACAAAGGTCCTGTTGTACACTAAGAGATAGACGGACTGCCAGAGCGACAACCCCAAAACATTACACCTTCGGTGGAGCGGCAAAATACTAATTGCAAATTCTCAATAACGTTTGGTGGTGATGGTATGAAGTGAATCTATGCGTATATTGTACATACTTGATCACAAGATCACAAAGACTAAATAAATCCCACAGTATATCAATCAATAAAGTTATATGAAAATTAACACTTGAATCAGGTTTATTTGATATCAGTACATCTTTCTACAGATTACCATCATACATGTACTGCCATTTCATGGTAAGTATCATCACCAATGATTACATAAATTCTTTTTAAAATGAATTGAATGTTCCATCAAAGTTTACTTTGGCATAGCGTTACATGATTTCAGGCAGAACAATACAAACAAGTTAATCTAAATATTTAAAAAAATATATTTCAGGCATAAGACTTGACTCACTAAACAGTGTATTTCAGTTAAAATGAGTTGCATTAGGTTAAGCAACAAGTGAAACAAATTTTCAGGGTCATTAAAGAGAAGATCAAGCATTTGCTGGATCGTACAGACAGAAGTCCAAATTTTGTTTAAAGTGAAGTGATTTCATCAATTTAAAAGAAAGAAACAAATTAATTTCACTTAACTTTTGAATATGCACTATGCATGTGGTGTATGTAACAGCAACTGAGATAACACCACAATTTTCTAATCGTATGGTTACTGGAATGTAATACACTAAAGATCACATTTTTAAAATGTTAAATACATGACATAATTACAAGTTTATTATGGAGAAATATATTTATGAATTATGATAAATGTCCATTCAAAAGTTCTCAAATGAGAAGAAAATTATATCAATTACATTCTCCATAATTGTAACAGTCCAGCTCATATTTAGATATTTAGATGTTTAAAGTCATTCATCAAATAAAATTACTTTAATAATTTCTTTAAAAGTCTCATCTTCTTATACACAAAAACTATATTTCAGTTCAGTTTTCATGAAATCACTGTATCACTTTGAGGCACAGATATGTTTTGTTCAATATTCGTTTGATAAAGGAATTAAGGCAGGCAACGGCTGAATCACTAATTCTATACGTAACATTTCAATAGACAATACAAATCAAAATATATTTACACAATTCCTGAGTTTTATTTAAACAAAATCATATTGTCAGTATTCTTAATTAAATTGGTGCATACATGCAGTGAATGTATAATCATTATGCATACTTCCCAACAGTTGAAATAAATCATAAAACCAAGACGGGTAATAGGAGTCTTGGGGCACAGCAATAGATTCTGCTAAAAGAAGTTTCACAAAGATACAAGATTCAAAACTTAGGATTTAAACATCCTACAGTTTGTGAAAGTTTTATTGAAAGCAAAATCAAATCTTGAGTTTTCAGTCATTCCACCATGTTTTGTCACATGATCAATTTCTGATTTCTTCATTTGTTTTTCATTGAATTCAATGATTCAAACCACTTGATTTGAATCTGCCTACACGGTTGATATTTATTATGAATCTTCATCAGCTTATTTCTCTGATAAATTCATCTTGGATAAATCAATCACAAAAATAATTATTTAAGGCTCTCAGTAACATTGCTACAAACCCTGCAGACTGTTCATGTGATATTCACAGTGTGGTCTCAAAAGGGTGAAATATCTAAGTGGCCTTCACTTTAGTGTCACCAGATGGAGTCGATTCTTACACCAGTAGTTATCCCATCCCTCATCCTCCTCCTCAGCAAGGAATTTTATCTGGCCATGTTTTCCTGTCAGGTACGGAAAGAAATGGAAAGATAATGTACAGTCTCCAGTTCTCTGTTTGCTAATATGCAAATTTCATGATTGTTCTTCAGTGTTCTGAATTTCATATTCCATGTTCCTTGGTAACATGCACAAAACATATAGCAATAGTAAATAGTAAAACTATATTCCCCCCAACCCCAACATAGCTTAATAATCTATTTCATCCTTCCTTCAATTTCCCCATTGAATTTCAACATCAGGAGCTGGTTTGTGAACATACTAAATAATGCAAACAGGTTTCAGCCAGATTTTTTGCTGATGCATGGTTTTGTTTGATTCGTTTCTGCTTTGTTTTTGTAATTCAATTTTTTGAGGGCCTACAAAAAAATCCATGTTTTCTGTTTAATTCTGTGCATTCCTTATTCTTTATGGAATTCCTTGAATTTTTGTCTGTTTCCTGTATCACAGAAAACTGAAGACTTTAAGATAATTTGAAACAAGAGACGAGAGAGACAAATCCTTGATAAGTGGTTCAAGTTGAATTCATTATCTGTTCATTGTTCCAAGAAAAAGTCATGTTCTTTATAGACACACACTGGCAGAGGTATAATGCGTTTTGGAATAGCCTGTTTGCTATGTGCTGCAATGTATGTTTGGATTAACGCTTTGTGCGTTGTGTGTGATACCCAGCATGCACCGCATTAATTCCGGGGGCACAAAGAATGAGAGAACTCTCTGGAAGTGTTGATACTCGATGTGTTTATTACTACATCATATGCAACAAGATTTTGTAGCAAAGATCTAGTGTAAGGTTTAGTATAATTTATACATAAGAATTACCCGATAAATCAACATAGAAAAAAAAAATTTTTTTCTTTTAAAAATTGAATTGATAACATTGTTTTCATATCGTCGTTCTAAATGTGATGGTCTGTCCTGTTCCATGACACAATTTCCGAAAACTGTATTTGGGAAGCTAATAGCTATTGGGTTAAATCATCAAGAACATCCTTGAGTTAAGACAGAATTCATGATCATAAACACCACGGAGGATAGACAAACCGGTTCTAGCACTGCTCACCCGGAGGACAACTCCCCTGGGCATGACTCCCACCTGACAAGTCCCTCAAAGGACAACTCCCCCGGCATGACTCCCACCTGACAACTCCCTCAAAGGACAACTCCCCAGGCACAACTCCCCGCTTGACATCTCCCCCAAAGGACAACTCCCCCAGAGGACAGCCCCCATAGAGGACTAGTGGCCTGGAGGACAACTCCCCCGGGTACGACTCCCACCTGACAACTCCCTCGAAGGACAACTCCCCAGACACGACTCCCCGCATGAAATCTCCCCCAACCGACAACTCCCCCGGAGGACAGCTCCCGTAGAGGACAAATCCCCACAGAAAAGTTGAACAATGTTTCCAGCATTAAAAATGTGAAATAAGAGAGGGCCTGACTTTAGACCCCAGCATGACTTTTATCAAAGGCAAAACTGACTACACACGAATGGAACAAGGTATTTAATACAGATACCTCTTGTCTCAGGTATCTCTATTAAATACCCCGTTTGATTCTTGTGTAGTCAGTCTTGCCTTTGATAATGGTCTTGCTTGATGAAAAATGTTGGGCCCTCTCTTATTTCACAGTTTACATTCTCAGGTCACTTTAGTGGATAAGCAGTTTGTACTCAGCAGATTTTGCACAGGATTAAAAATCCGATCCTCAGGAGGAGTAGCCCTACTGGGGGGAGTTGTCCTTGGGGGGAGTTTGGTCAAGTGGGGGGGGGGGGGGGATTGGTCAATGGGGGAGTTGTCCTTGTGGGGAGTTGTCCTTAGGGGGAGTTGTCCTGATATGAGACAAACTCACCAACCACAGGCATATACTCATTTGACAAAAGAAGAGAACTGGCATTGTCAAACTGAGAACATTAATCACTGCACTTACCATACATCCTCTCAAAATCCTGCATCTCCACCGGCCGACATGGGAAGTCTTCCCCACCCTCCTCATGGCTCTGACCCTCGTGGCTGTGTGCCTCATGGCTACTTTCAGTACCTGCAGAGAAACACGACTCCATATGATGACAATGCCCTGGGCTACCAAATAGAAATCAGCTATTTTGTGGAATAATTCTTCTATATCAAATTGTTTCTTTCTGGAAAATGTAAATATAGTGACACTTTGTATAAAACAAATGAAGGGCTGCTCACACAGTGTTCCCAATTTGCAATGATCATGAGAATTTTTATTAAACAATAACTGCACTAAATTTTGTCCGATTTTTCTCAAACTATAGTTTCAATGAATGTATTTTGCTTATTTTTCTGCTTCTAATTAAAGCCACAGGCTAACATTGTGGAGCTTCACTAAAAAAATTGTCAAACTGTGATATCTGAGCTAAATAGTAGTGTTAAAAATGGACAAATAAACACCCAGAATACAAAAGTTTGGAAAGTTATGCTGCCACTGGCAAGATATGCATGAATGACCAATTCCACTGCAGTGGAGTTTAAAATAGCCTAGATCTACAAACAGTAAGTCTATGGGAGGAAATGGGCATGGTGAATCCAGTCAACCGGAGTACTCACAGATTTTAACTTTTTTAAAGCACTAGATCATCATTTTGAAATTATTCAGGGCTTCAGTTTTAGACCTTAACAAAGACACTTGGAGCATGGGGGATTATGTTGCTCACACTTTTTTTAAAACTGTGGTCATTGTTAGTCTGTGGATCTAAAGATAGTTTTCAGGATTTGAAAGTCCATCACTTCCCTTCATTGTAATTACTAAATGGTAGT
The DNA here is from genome assembly GCA_001188425.1 of Eucidaris tribuloides. NCBI lineage: Eukaryota > Metazoa > Echinodermata > Echinoidea > Cidaroida > Cidaridae > Eucidaris > Eucidaris tribuloides. The sequence goes on along the minus strand of JZLH01S0052894.1, from coordinate 25,161 downwards.
ATAGTGCTTACAAATGGTGCGTTGAAAGTATGAGATCCATACGTCACAAACTTATTGTTTTATGAGAAAAACTAATAATGATATGATACCAGAAAATTGTTCTTTCCGTGATTTTTAAATTAGCTCAAATTGCATAACACGGTTATGTGTTAGTTCACATAGCACAGTGGTCAAGCGGTGATCTCTGCGTGACCTTCAGCTAGTAGCCGATCAGACAATCTTGGAACTAATGGAACGTGATCATCACTCTGCAAATTTTGAAATTTAACCATCCAGATTTTCAACAGAACTATGTTTTCTACCCAAAGGTTCTGTGACAGGTGTTTATTTATACTAATCTTCACATTGTGAATGATTTGGGCTGATTTAATTCATTTTGCCATTTTCTGGTGTGCAATCTTGAAAGCCATTTGCCATCAGCCTAGAAAGAGGATTGAGGCTTGATAGATTAGTTTCTATGAATGTTCCTAAAGGTGCACTTGGTACGGTGCTGTTTAGAATAAACATGAACAAAGCACATTAACCCATTGGAGCCTAAAAACAAGATATCTCAGGCTGGGGTCTATGGAGAATGCGTGTTATATTGAATTCAAATCGTCTCCATCGTGTTAAGGGTTAAACATCACCAAATGCATTGTTGTGACCATGTGTTTTGCACTGCCTCATCAAGTGTCCAGGCACTGCATTGTAGAAGCAATCTTGCATTCTAAAGGAATCAAATTATATGGAGAACATAGTCACCTTCTTTTAATCCAAATGTAAATGTCTCCGCCAAGATCCTACTACCAGGAGACAGAGTCGAGAGAATGATCTCCGCATATCTACAACGAGAATGCCCAACCAGAGGGGAATACAAGAATAAAAGCCAACAAACGTATTTCGTAAATTTTTGACTAATACAAGCAATTTGTTATAACAAATAATGAAATTACTGGCAAACCCCGTTATAATGAGCAAGTCAGGACCAACAAGTTTCCTTGCTGTAGCCCATTGCTCGATACATCATAAAAACATACAAAAGTATATGCATATGGACTACATGTAAAGTAACAAGATTTCTACTGCAGTAATGTTTTTATCAAACGGAATTGATGAAATCGATATTTTGGACTTTTCCGTAGATGAAGCAATGGGCGGGAGGCAGACCCAAATTACATGCGCCAGCTGGGTAAGTTAGCATTGACATGCTGCGATAAGAAGTGTGTGTATGCTGCATGCGCAGTGCATGCGCAGTGGTGTGGTAAGCTTTACATGTACTGATCAACGTCTTGCGAGTTTGACATCGACTGGGTGCAAAATATTGCTTGTGCTGCATTTCCCTCGATAAGCCGAGGTAAGTACTCGGTATGGACAAATTTCTTTAATTTTTTCTTTATAATTAGGTTGCAAATTTACCTCGCTATAGCTGATCTCTGTACATCATGAGAAGCATAATACACAGAGATGACTGAAAGAATAATTGGGACCCAAGAAATGTCCTCGCTATACCCGTGCTCATTATAACAGGGTTTGCCTGTAACATTTTCAGCAGGAAGCCAGGAAAGTATGCCTTAAAAATAGCAGTATGATGCCCGACAATGACTAGTAACCAGGAGGTTACGGGTTCAATCCCCACCCATGTCAGCCTGTGATTATCTTTTCACAATGGCCTAAACTGCACTTAGCTTTGTGCTTAACTCTTATTGTACCTGAGGATTTAAACCTCTATGGAGTGTGGACTATATGTGTATTAGTTGGTGCAGATCTGCGACTTTGACAAGTTACGAGTTAATTGCATTGTGACAGGCAAATTGAAAACATTGTTTAATATTCTACCAAATGAATAATAAATCATTAATAAATATTCTTCAGCAATCTTTAAAACAGAAAAGCAGTGTTACTTCACACATCAGGAAACCACATGGTAAACATTGTTTTGATTCACATATTATTTTTTTGATTTTTTTTTCTCTGTGTACATTATTTATAACATGAATATGGGTTTCCCACCCCTCTGCCTCCCAAGCTATCATTTTCTTTACTTTTTTCAGTGCATGTATTTTTAGGGTATTGATGTTTCACAAAGATCTATTAACACAAACAAACAAACACCTGGAGAGAAAAATTCATTTTTAACATACACTGATACTAAGTATACATTTCAAGACGTCATACCCGATTCTGTCTGGTGGAGGAATGTCTGTCATAGCACCACTGTCCCACACGCCGTCTACCTTCCCGACAAGGCTCCTGGAAAAACAAATAAAGTATACAAACTATGATAAAACAAATGTGAAGACAATTCAGATCTCATGACTCCTTCTTACACATTACTGTGTAATTTATATCTTATTATGATGATAAATAAGTGTATGTATTTTTCTCAAACTTTATCCTCTTAGGATTCAAGTACAGTAAGAGTACAAATGGAATGTCTATTAGTAGCTTGGTATTGAAATGAACAATTCTCAGCTGGAGTAGATGTCTGGCATATCTGTCAAGTACCATAACACCAAGAACTTGCAAAATGCACAATTTATAGTAGTGTTGTGCGATATTTCAATATTTATTTCATACGATACCAATATTGACATTGAAAAAAGATATGTTGTATATTGAATAGCTAAAAGTATTTGGGCTTATGTATTCATAAGATGCTTCTGTCTCTAACCAGTAAATATGAATACATTAACCCAAATACTTTTAGCTTTTGAATATACAACAAATATTGATACATTTATATTGTTAGGATTAACTTTATATACATTCACTGTAAGTATAGTTTTGCTCTAAATATCATCCAGGGTGCACGTTATGTGGGATTCTTACACAGCACTGTCTGGTTTTCAAAACAGTCCTGTTTTTTATGTGTTCCAGGGAATACAGCCATGTTTTGTTTTGTGTCAGGGACCTTTATACCTGAGAATTACATTGTATTGATAACTAGAGCAGTTCCACTGCGCGCAGTCGATGGGTATGCCTCCGCAGTCCGGTGCACTCCCATCCAATTGATGTAATTTGAAAAGCTTCAAGTTACCATGGTATCAAGACCAATTAGATGAATAAGCATAAGCCTATGTGACCCTTGACCTTTGACCTTTCAGCTCCAAAATCTAATCAGTTTATTGGTGCCTCATAATACATACTTCACCCAAGTAACATAAAAATCTGACTGGCAGTTCTCAAACTATCATAGTAACGAGCCCAAATCAGACATATTTTAGGCCTGGTGACCTTTGACCTTTGACCTTTCAGCTCCAAAATCTAATCTGTTCATTGGTGCCTCATAATACATACTTCACCCAAGTTCCATGACAATCTGACCAGCCGCTCTCAAGTAATCGTAGTAACGAGCCCAAATCAGACATATGTAAGGCCCGGTGACCTTTGACCTTTGAGCTCCAAAATCTAATCAGTTTCATTGGTGCCTCATAATACATACTTCAACCAAGTAACATAAAAAATCTGACTGCAGTTCTTTCAACTATTTAGTAACGAGCCCAAATCAGACATATTTTAGGCCCGGTGACCTTTGGGACCTTTGACCTTTCAGCTTCCAAAATCTAATCAGTTTTCATTGGTTGCCTCATAATTACATACTTCACCCAGTTACATGTAAAAATTTTCAATCTGGCTCGTATCTCAAGTTTATTGTCAGGTAACGTCAGCCCAAAATCAGTACTATAGTTTAGGCTCGGGTGACCTTTTACCTTTGACCTTTCATGCTCCAAAATCGCTTAATCAGTTCATTTGGCTTGCGGGTGCCTCATAATACATACTTTCACCCAAGTTACATGACAATTCCGCTCTCAAGTTATCGCGTGCTGGATAAGCCCGGTAACGAGGTCCAATATCAGACATATTAAGGCAGTGACCTTTGACCTTTGACCTTCAGCTCCAAAATCTAATTTAGTTCCATTGGTGGCTATTAGTTACATACTTGGTCCTATGTTATCTATCAAAATCGATCTGGGTTCTCAAGTTTATCGCAGTTCCCTCGTCCGGGCGGAACGAGAATCCGGTACGACGGATGTATTACGGCACGACGGACAGACGGACGCTTACGGTGGCCGGCAACCCGAAACATGCATGCCTCCGCGCATACTTCGTTGCGGTAGGCTCATTTAAAATAAATTGCATTTGAATTCAACAATGGTAGAAACAAACTATTCTCCAGACTAGACTCTGCGATGAGCACCCGTTCTGAAACTCAGTCCTACATGAGTCAGTAATAGCAATGCCACAAGTATTACTGATGGCAACTGATATACACCAGTGTTATATCCGAGGTTGGGCTCCGGGCCAATTTATGGTGTGGACTTGGTCTCAGTCTTGGTCCAAGTCACCTACATGTATGTACGAACTCTATGGAAAGGTTGTGTTTTGGGACAGCCTCAGTCGCGGATCCTGTGGTCTAGGATACAACACTGATAATTACTGTGATGATATTTATATCACTTATTGGTGATATTCCTCTGTGATACATATTAATCAAATATCACACCAAACTAAGTTATAGTGCATATCAGCACTTTCGTTGCCATAATACACATTCACATTATCTTGTTATAGTTAGTATTCTAGTACTATCAAGATGAACTTTTCATTTTCCTAGCAAGTTAGGAAATGATTACAGTTACCATCTATGAAAAATTTGGTGATCGTTAAAAGTTCATTCCTTAAAAGCCAGGGTATATTCTTAGTCAATTTGACTTCCTCATCAATCTTCCAAAATGTGTGGCATAATCATGCCAAACCTCAGCAAACAATATTAATCCCCCCCCCCAAAAAAAATTGTGCAGAATAACATATTGTCATTCTTAACCCGCTGGCTATGGGAACCAGATGTACTATGTGTTAACTCTATGGGAATAGCATAATCTAGAAAGCAATGGTTTAATTGAACAGCAAACATATATCAGTATGTATGTTACGATGGCAAAATGTTGGGTGAGCCCTGACATTAAATTTCTATTTTTTAACAAATTTCTCAGAAGTGAAGTGTTAGGTCTGCAAAAAAAAACCCCACAAAGCAGGGGGAGGAAGTGGTTTGGCCATGGAACAAGTCTTCATCAAACCCAAGAACTTTTTAAAATTTTGGCTTGTGTCTTAGTTGTACAAGTAATAGGTTCCCATTCAGCTGTGGTTTGGCCATAGAACAGGTTTTTGTTGAACCAGAGGAATTCTTCTTTTTTTCTTTTGCTTTTCGCCCCGCTTTTTGGTCATGGAACAAGGTGCTGCTGGACTTGAACATGCTTTTTTTTCTTCTGTTTTGATCACTTTGCTTTCTGGCTGTCCATCACCCATCCTAAGATTTTACTCTGGTGCTGCCCCTGGGGCAAAGGGCCTACCAGTATCTGTACAACAGCAGAGAGAGGTCAAAAGGTGTTATGTACAGGTCAAAGGTCACACAGAAAGTTGCAAGAACAAGTAACTTACACATCAAGGTCAAAGATGTTACATTTGAATAGCGTCAGTTTGCCATCTTCACTCTGAGGTTATGGGGAAAACAAGAAATGAAAAGATGCTCACAAATCATTAACATTGCAAAATGAGACAAAACAGGACATTAGTCCTCTTAATACCAGTGCAACAAAACACCATTGTCTTTGCATACATGTTATTTTCAATTGGGGTATGTTCCTGAAGGGTTACAAATGATTTACACCCATCATTTTATGGCTGGTATATATTTACTGGCCAAAAATGTCAAAACAGGTAGGATTTATTTGAGATACAGTTAAAGGCCATGTGTGGTTTGGGTAAATGGTAAAAATGAAAGTTTCTACTATTGAGTTCTTGGGATAGACCTACACCATCCATGAATGCCCTGAAAATGACATTAGTGTTGCACGACTAAGTCACGAAAAGTCGTAGTCGCGACTGCCTGCACGGAGTCGCGACTCCAACTATCGGAACGCAATAGTCGACTTTTTATCACATGTTAATTTGTATTAAAAACTGAGTCAAAAGACGTAAAAATTGAACAGAACTACCAATCATTTATCTACCATTTTGTGGCAGAAATGAATCCCCTATCTCTCTTCAATCCCATATTAAACAGAACTGCCAAAATGTACTTGGAGCAGCCTATAATCGTGCAATGCTATCATACATGTGTTGCCGTAAACGTTGCACTCACTCACTCACTCACATTGAAAAAGATTTCTCACTAATTTTAACCAGCAGTGCCCTTTTATAGAAATGGATGTTTGTTATTTCAATTCTGGAGGTTGCAAAATGTGTGATTTATCAATTTAAATTCAGTACAATGAACAAAATAATAATGCAATTTAGTATTTTAAATTAACTGAACACAAAATTTTAGACATATTTTGTTCGTTTTTGGTAAGATTTTTATGTTTTGCTCATTTCATGATCAATATTTTACTTGCCCAATTGGGCAAGTAAATTTTAACATTTTGAGTTTTTACTTGCCCGACATGAAATTTTACTTGCCCCGGGCAAGCGGGCAAGTGCTAGTGTCGAGTTTGATGTACATCAATAACATGCTTCATCAAAATTTGTCTGATCATCAAACACCAGATTTGGGCTTTAAACATCTACAGTATAAAAGATAAAAAAAAACATATGTTTGAAATTATGACTTAAAAGCATTAGTTTTGCCATGCCCCCGACTGCTGTGTTACAATTACAAGTGGGCCTTATGCTTAATTCACATGTGATATTTTATACATCTATCTTGCCAGTGGTAGCATAAATTGCCAACGTTACAATGTTCTGTATTCTTGGGTGTTTGTCCATATCGTCATATAGCTCAGAAATCAAATTATGACTTTTTTTTTAATTGAACATCCACAATGTTAAACAAAGTCTTTAACTTCTATCAAATGAGTGTTAGTCCACTGAAGTAGGCATAAGTGATATGTCTAGAAGTATAAAACAATTTGAAAACACAATACATTAAAATGTTTCTCACCCTTGTTTTTTTGTTCTAAAACACTCAAATTTATAACATAATTGATTCTGCCAAAACGTTGTGGCAGTATACAGCAAGATATGCTCTCCCTCACCTTGTAGCATTTTCCATCTTTGACGCTAGGTAAGTCTGATACAGAATGCTTAATGTCATGTCTCTTCATAAATATCTGGAAGGCCTTCTCAACGATATCCACCCCTATCACCTCATGGCCTTGCTCCAGCAGCCTGGGAATGAAGAAAGAGGAGGAGGAGGAGGAGGAGGAGAAGGGATAGGAGGAAGAGGAGGAGGAGGATGGTAGGAGGAAGAAGGAGAAGGGGTAGGAGGAGGAGGAAGAGGAGGAGGAGGGAGAGGGGGGAGTAGGAGGGGCAAGAGGAGGAGAGGATATAGGAGGAAGAGGAGAAGGGGTAGAGAGGAGGAAGAGGAGAGGAGGAGGAGGAGGATAGGAGGAAGACGAGCACGAAACGTGAGAACATCAATTGAAGAGGATAACGAGATGCAGGACGAGGGCGGAGACAGAGCGAAAGAACGCATTGCGTTGAGAGTGAGAGCAGCCGGGTTGAGAACGACGGAATAAGGGAAGTTATATTAAAGAGGCACGAGACAGCCAACCGTAAGCAAGTCAATCAGTGAACAAGAACAAGGAGAAGAAGAAAAAGATGAAAATAGAGTACGCTCAAGAAGAGTAAATCAAGACGACGCCGGCCTGGCTCGAGCAGTGGCGCGGAAGACGAAGAGGAGGAGGTAGGAGGAAGAAGAGAAAGGGGTAGGAGGGAGGAGGAAGAGGAGGGGAGGAGAAGGGATAGGAAGGAAGAGGAGGAGGAGGGAGGAGGAGGGAGGAGGAGGGGGATGGAGGGGAGGAGAAGAGGGAGGAGGAGGAGGAAGAGAAGGATGGAGGAAGGTAGAGGAGGAGGAGGGAAGAGGAGGGCGATGGAGGGGAGGAAAAGGGAGGAGCAGGAGGAGGAGGGAAGGAGGGGGCGGGGAGGAGCGGGAGGGGATAGGAGAGGAGAACAGGAGGGAAGGGGAAGAAGAAGAAAAAGAAGAAGAGAAAAAGAATTAAGAACCAGCCTGAAAGAAAAGTTACCTGCCCAAATTTTAACCCATTGCCTCCTAGATTCTGAAAATGCATAGAGTTAACACAGGGCACATCCGGTTCCTGCAGCCAACGGGTTAACACAACAAAACATTTTACCCGCCAGCCAGTCAGGTTACTTAATTTTTACTCTCGTGTTTCATTTTTTACCGTCATGGGCAGGTGCTAACGTCCAGCTCTGCATGTCACTCATGAACATTCATGTAATTAGTCAGATGTTTCTTACAGACATAACTTGTTTGAAAAGTTTTTGTTTCATTTTCCTTCAGAACCTTAAGTTGTTCTAATACAATTAAATTTGCTGCCATTATTTCACAGACATACCAATGCATATCCCTAGCTGCTCCACACATCGGGACAAAGATACGGAGCCCTTTCTTGCCACCAGTAAGTTTGTCAATGTTCTCCTTCAGCCATCTGTAAGGTTAAAATTAAACAAATTTGGGTCAGAGTTACTGAGACAATGGAAGACTTCCATGAACAAAACAGGAAAATACACCATGTATAAGTGAGAAGGTAATGCCCTTATTAAGCCAGTTAAACTTAGCCAGAGTATAGTTTTGGTCCATAAGATATTCTCTTCAATCATGCACACAAGTATGGTACATGAACGTAATGCCAGACATCACAAAACAACATCAAACCTGACATACATCATTTTTGTTTAAAAATTAGTGAGCAGATATCGCTTGTCTGTGTACATTTCCTATAGCAATAATTTCAGGGGCTTCCCAAAATTTCAATTTTTGTGCCTCCACCCCTGTGAATGAGCTGGAGGCATTATGTTTTCTGTTTTTTTTTCTTCGCATATACAGTGCTAAAGTGAACAATACCCCATGGAGAGTGACAGTAGAGTCAGTTTCTGGTATAGGCGGGAGAGCACTATATAGCAGAGAAACTGCATGGGCCAATCTGTGGTTCACAGCAGCTTAGGGTAGCTAGAGTGAAGGGTTGTAACAAAGTAGTTAAATGAGTGACTTAAGATGCTTATGTACTCTGCTTTTGAAGGATGTGCACCCTCGTCTGGGTTGTTCATCTGTGCATCCGCACTAACATACTTTTTTGTGAACAAGATTACTGAAAGAACTGCTCGAGGGATTTTAACAAAACCAGGACCGAGGATGGAACATTGAACCACTGGAACTATTGAGAAACAATCATATTTTTGGCCAAATCTGTCAAGGGTCAAAGGTCAAAGGTCCCACATGCTTTTTTCTGCCTATGATTCCACTTAGGAAATGATCATTTTTAACAGAATTTGGTGATTAGGTGCAAAAACAAAGGTTAATAATTTTGTAGTGTCAAAGGGGTCAACTGTCAAGGTCAAGTGTCAAAAGTCAATAAACTTTGTCACCAAATGCCATATCTTACTTGGTTGTTTCCCTGTTGGCCTCTTTCAAGGTGCCATCATACCAGGCCCCCTGCCATTCTTTCTCCACGGCCTTCCTGCCGGTTGTCACGTGATCATGGCCGAGGTCTTGGTCTTCGGATGCCATGATGAGGAGGACGTATTAACCCGTTGGCTGCAGGCACCAGGTGTACTATGTATTCACTCTATGGGGATTTCAGAATCTCAGACTCAGCGGGTTAATTCTTCTGGTTCTGGCAATGCACACAAGGGTATTGTTATTAATAAAAATGCCTTTAGAAAATTATAGAAGTACACAGTACATTTCATGGAATGGAAAATTTTAGTTACCCCATGCATGATCCCAACAAGGTTGACAATGTTTTATGTTGACAAAATTTTCAAAATATTAATCTCTCTTTTTAATAACCAAGACATCTCCCAAAGGAGTTGATTATTTTATCATTATACTTAAAACCTTTGATTTTTCAATTGTGCACGCAAAAAGGAACTTAAGTTGATTAATCCTACATGTACCATTTTTGTCACACAAGACCAATTTCTTATGTAAATTTATTTATCAATGATAAAAAGAAAGATTTTTACACATTTTCCCTCTGTTCCCCACAAGGTTGGTGATGTTTTTTTTCTTCAAATAAAAAAAAGTCAGATTAATATACTTTTGAAATTAAATTCATTTCTTTAAAGGCAGTGGATCTCATTTGCAAACATCCCCGCAGACCAGGAAAAGATAGCCCATGCCCTTAGGCTATTGATGTAAGGCATGTTTGTGAAATTTGGGGGTCAGTAGTTGCCTAGAATTTGAAAAATGCAAAAGAAAAACAATAACCGTTTAGTGTATTCTATGGTAGGAATTTTTTTCTCGCGAGAAAAAAATTCAAATCTGAGTCTAACAGTCACTGTAATTCCATTAAAACTGAGTTTCTAGCTCCTATCTTTTGCTTAAAGCCCAAGTTTAGTTTTGGGGATTTTTTTGTTATTTGAACGCTTTATGCCCCAAAGTCATAACCCTGCAATAATAGATTCTGAATGTCTTTAGTTTTTTTTTGTCTTGAGGGGAACCCCCGGAATTTTCGACTATTATTTTAACATGTATAGCATCCCAAAGGCGTTAAAAAGCCTTTAAGGTACACTATGTTTTATACCTCATCTGAAAGAGCAGCTTCTGCGTCTTTCAGATGAGTATAACTCATGTAGCGCTTCTTTTATTCTTTTAGTTTTTTAAATTAATTATTTGAAAAATCTCGGGGGGGGGGCGGGGCGGGGACCCCCGAGATTTTCGGCCTATACTTTTACATTACAGCATCTAAATGGTTAAAAAGGTTAATAATGAGCTTACCTTATCTGAGAAGAGCAGAGTCTGCTCTTTCAGGACGAGGTATTAACACATAACCTTAAAGCCTTTTTAAGCTCTTTGGATGCTAAAATATAAAATATAGTCAGAAAATCTTGAGGGGTCCCCCCGAGATTTATTATTAAACTAATAAAGAAAAAAACGTTAAAACATCAGAATTCTATTATGCAGGGTTATGATTTGGGCCATAAAGAGTTTCAAGTAACAAAAAGTTCCCAAAACTAAACTTTGCTTTAAGTATCCCAGATCACTATTTTTTACTAAATGCCATTGTATTTACACAATGTTAATTTCTAGGCATGCATAAGAGATCCCCTGCTTTAAATTCAAATAACCAAACATACCCCTCTAACAGTAAAAAAAAAAAAAAAAACTAAAAGGGGGTTGATTTATAGAAATTCTGATCAAAGTTTCATTATAAATGCACTTACAACCTAAATTCAAATTTCTTGTTCATAAAACTTAGAGCAATCGGTGCCGCGCAGCGATGGGGGTATGCCTCCGCATGCCCGTCCTGATGATTCCAGCAAACTTGAATGTACGGGGCATTGCGTAACCGTTTCACCGTTCAACTCTGAAATCTCATCTATGCCCCATAATACATACTGTTACCCAAATACATCATATTCGATAAGCCGTTCTCAAGTTATCGCGGTAAAGATATCAAAGTAGGGTCCTCGTGACCTCTTGCACCGCTTAAACCCCAAACTAATGAATCAGTCATTGGTAACATTATAACACTTACTTCACCCAAGTTAGACTCAATATCGATAACGCCGATTCTGCATGTTGAATTGTGTAAACTTTAACGACACTAAGTATGGAGCCCTGTGACCTTTGACCTGTGACCTTGTCAACTCCAAAATCCTATCAGTTCATTGGTGCATATCAAATACATACTCACGCCAAGTTACTATCAACTGCCAACATGTCTTTTTAAGTTATCGTCGGTAACGAGCCGAAATCAGACATGTTTGAGGCCTGTGCACCTTTGACCTTTGACCTTTCCAACCCCAAAATCTAATCAGTCATATTGTGCGATCATAATGACATACTTCACACAAGCTTACAATCAAAATCCAACAGGCCATTCACACATATGGTGTCATCCGTGTGAGTCAACGATCGCAAGTCAGACATATTTAGGCCCGTGACTTTGACCTTGTGACCTTTCAACTCCAAAGTCTTATCAGTTCATTGTTGCGTCATAATTACATACTTCACCAAGAGCTACATCAAAATCAACAACTGTTCCATTCAAAGTTATAGGGGTAACGAGCCCACCGTCAGACATCATTTGTAGGCCAGGTGACCTTTGACCTTTCAACGCCAAAATCTAATCAGTTCATTGTTGCTTCATATACACATACTTCACCCAGTTAGCATCAAAATTCCGACCGGCTCGTCACAAGTTATGCGCAGTAACGAGCCAACGATCAGACATATATTAGCCGCGGTGACCTTTTGACCTCTTTGACCTACATCAAAATCAATTCCAATTCAAAAGTCTATCTGAGGAGTGCGGAACGACGCCCCACGTCATAGACATTATTTTAGCCCGGTGAACTAATTGGACCTCTGACTTTCAACCCCAAATCTAATCAGTTCCATTGCTTGCTCGTAATACAGTACTACGCGCAATTACATCAAAATCCGACCGGCCGTTCAGTACAATGTTGATCGCGGGTCGGTAAACAAGCGGCCAAATCCAGACATATTTTAGGCGCGGTGACCTTGAGCCTTTGACCTTTCAGCTCCAGAAATCTAATCATTCATTGTTGCCCCATAGATACATACTTGCTCCCCGAGTAACATGAAAAGTCCGAACGCGGTTCTTAAGTTACGCGGTAACGAGATCCGGTAACTGGACGGACAGACGGACGAGACGGAACGCACAACCCGCCCCGGACGGACAACCCGAAATACATAATGCCTCCGGCAACAATTAGTTGCGGAGGCATAAAAGGGAAATTGATTTTTCCGCCATTTGCTACATGGAACCAAGTTTTATATATTTCTTCTTGTATTCAAATCATAATGAAAAAAAATGATTTAAACTCAAGGCTGCTACCATGAGGGGAAACCCCCTACCATAGGGGATTTTAGCGCCACCGTATGTTGTACGGGATACCCTACGGAAAATGGCCGTTGTGTAGGGGAAAAGTAGAGGTTTTTGATGACTTTATGGTCATGTGTCGTATTGGTGGGACGCCCTTTGCGTTACAGGCACACAAATTATGAATTTTGTCACTTCTTGCATTTAAACCAATATAACTCAAAAGTACTAAGTCAGAAACCAACAAAAGTATACATTTCTGAAAGCTTATACTTCAGGAATCCTCAATCATCTAAGGTCAAGTTGCTATACAGGGTGTGTAAAAAAAATGAAGGTAATTATCACAAAAAATCGTTAGTTTTGTCGATATGATGAAAACCATGACACTTTTGTCCCATTTAATTAAGATCATGGCCTCAAATTGATTGGGCTTTATTGTGAAAGAGCAACTTTCGGCTTTAAGAAAATGTATGGTTTTACTACTCTTTGATTTTCAGATGGAGTGATACAGGCTGTGGCAAAATATGTTTAAATTTGTGTTGGCGATTGTTACAAAACATTATTACACTAATTAAACAAACCAATTTATTAAACCCTAACTACAAATTTATGAGATTAAATAGTAGATTATGTTTAATATATGGATCAGTAACGTGTATATAAAAATTTCATAACCAAAATGTAGCCCTGAAGTGAACATATAATTTGTGTGTCCTTACATCAATACTATGCATACTTCACAACGTGCATCAAGTCAATGGCAAGTCAAGGCTCACCAGTCATTAATTAAGTAATTAATGACCTGCAAGACACTATCTGATGAAAGACTATATTTTAACAAGAAGGACTCCTTACTGTACAGCGCCTTGAGCCGCTAATTGGATTGGACAATGTTTGCGCATTATAAAATCTATATTTATTATTGATTATTATTAATTTCATTTTAGCTATTGAAATGTGTGAAGTGCAACATGTGTCAAGTTAGTCAGATGCATATCATAACTCCAAGATAACTTATCGGCTGTAAATATCAGTCCAGTCAAAATAGAACTTGTACCCACAACAAATTGCAAAGAATTGATTTTACTGCAGTTGCAATAGTAAGGTCGCACTGAGGCACCATACTAAAAAATCTCCCCAAAATCCTAGCAATGGGAAAAGTAATCTAATTTGGCATAATATGCAAAATTAGCTTTTCTTGTACGATAAAATTCATGATTTTACTCACATTTTGCACCTAAAAATTTGCCAGATTTAAAAGAAATTCGACAATTATCAGTTTTGTGGAATTTTTAATTTTTCGTATTTTATTTTCAATTTCATATTTATGGGATTGATCTGCACCGTGTAATTTGACTATTTTTTAGAATAGATGCGTTTTTCGTTATATGCTTGTGCTATATGGTTACGTGATTTGATTAGATGTAAGTAGGTTATTAATACTCCGCCGCGTCTTTGGTTTTATTGATTACATTTAATGTAGTTTTATTTTTGTATAAGAAATATAATTCACATACTCGTATAGCGCAGGGAACACGATAAACTTATTTCTAAATAAATACATGTGAATTCTATGGTATGCAAATTAACTGCCGCCATTACATCAAAATGTCAAATTTTCACTATGCATTGCAATAGGTACCCTAAATGAAACCAATTCAGAGTCTAAAGCCAGGTTTTCGCTGTCAGTGAACAAGATGGATTTGTTGGCAAGGACACTCAGTCAATATTTGGCATAATATGAAATTACTGTTGCGAGGTATTTGATAAAGTCTTAAATATGCACATTTTATGCATGTGGTAACAAATCAAGATGGCAAGGCCTTGAATGACTTAGTTGCAGTGATCTTTGCCATCTAGTGTTGTCTATGTAAGTTGTTAATTATATATATATTGGTTCCCTCATAAAAAGAATCAGTACTGTCACGATGAATTTTCAAGACATTTTCCTGATAAATGGGCGGTAGTTCAACATATAATGACATAAGCAAATAGGAAAAGAATGCAAAACATGCTATCTTTCCTGACTATGGTGAACAAATACTTCATGAACGCACTTTTCAAAAAATGCAGATGATCTATAAAAGTAGTCAATGCTTTTTTTCTAGTACAAAAAGATGTATATATAGTATGATGCTCATAGTACACTGGATGTGGAGTTCAAAGTATTTACGCACCAGAGTACAAAAAAGGTAGTTAGAGTAAGAGTACTCAAATAGGCGGTATTTATTTTTTTGTAAGTATGTGAAAGTAACGCCGTACTACGGCACTGTTCATGGTCTTTTTCAGGAAGCTGAGCCAGCTAATGTGTCTTGCATTTCCGAACTCTTGTATCTGGTAAAATTGATCGAAAATACTGGAATGAAGTGTGGATTAAGCTCGCTGCCAGTAGAAGAGGAATTCTAAGAGGGCGCGACTTAGTATTGAGAATGCTAGAACTAAGAGTCCGGTTGTTTCCTTATCTGGTGTAAAGGAGGAGGCCATGCACCTTCAAGTCTAAAGCGTGGATATTGTTTGCATTTTGTAACTGAGTTGAAGCAAAGTAGGTGCTCTTTTTGTTGAAGGAGGGGAAATTTACCTTTCAATCTTGCGCTTCTTGAATCCGAGGATTAGAATACAGCTGCATGAAACTATTTGTGGATAAAGTCTTACGGTGTTAGGGTGAAAGTGAGCGAGGATTCCAACTTATTGACTACAGGCATTTCTGAGCGATGATTTTTTTAATCATTAAATCATTGAATTATAGTTAACGACAACCTTTACAAACCGCAGGATGCTCCTTGTTGACCTAGAACCAGAACCAAGACCACGAAAACTAACAAGTATAATCGTTGTAGAAAAATGACAGCACCGTGGTAATCTTAGCTTCAGTGTGATCTGGCAAATAAGGAACAATTCAAGCCAGGTCATATATCACAAGTGCTCAAGTAGAGCAGGTTATTAAAACCACTAATCATGAGTATTTTCTAGGCGTGCACTCTAACAGCTGGAGGTACGACATAGGCCATGGACAGCAAAAGCAAGGTTAGGAGAAAGAGAAGCTCGATGTTGTAGTCGGATGGCTGATTAGAAGTATGTAAGCCTTTGAACTATTATATTTGCTTTTGAAATCTGTTTGTGCCATAGACATTTACAGGGAAGAAACATAACTTTATCATCGCTTGTAAATCTCCTCTGGCCGAATATGAATTAAAACAACGTATCAGCCCTTAACACAGCGCCCAGCATCGGGAACAGTCCAAAGAAATTCTCTTGGAGGTGCATGTCGCCTTGCTGCAATTAGATTTGAACACCTGCAAGATCATTAAGCTCTCTGGTGCAGGCGGGGAAGATTTTTCTCTCTACTGGTAGTAATTTACCATTACTGGAAGATGTTCATACATGTTCTGAAGAAGCAAGTTCTTTTCAAAACTACTCTCACAACTGTAGGGCACTAGTGGAACTAACGAGATCTGTGCCATCGAACAGTGTTGACAACACTGCGCACGATTGTTTATTGCTGTTTTGAATGCATGCTGTACATCTCCATCTCCTTGGCATGAATCATTGTGCAAGGTTGTGCCCTCTCAAGGAAAGGACTAAGTAATAGATCAATTTGTTTTTCTTTGTGCTTCATAGAAAGTCGGGGCTTCTCTAGTTGGTCGCTATTTGATGTACCTATGGGCATCTAGCTGAGGGAAGAATCTTGGGTTGGCGCCATCTTTCTCATGCAGAAGACAATGGTAGCCTTTCCAATATGAAGTATCAACACATAATTATGTGGCATACAATCATGCTGCATTATCCTCATTTGAAAGCGCCCGACGCTTTTGTCTACATTAGACGTTGTATAAAAGTGACCACTATCAGGCATTTTGTAATGTAAAATCTTGTCCTTTGGGTCTTGATTGATCGCTGTTTCATGATCTCCACAAAGAGCATCACCTCAAATTCGCCTTGTTTTGGCTCAGATAGGAACCTCCCAACATTAATCAAATAAGGTTGTACTGGTGACTGAAACAGTTGTATTATAAACAAAGTTAGTGAGTCTTCCCTACTTTTCTCGGGTGGGCGACAACACATGTATTCGTTGGAAAGGGCCTTGTGGAGGGCTACATGGCCCGGATCTTCAGCGATAACATCAAATATCCTTGGATGCCAGTGTGACTGATTAGTTTCCTCTTTGAAACATAGTAATCAATCCACACGTGAAAAATACATAGACTGTCGAATTTGCTAATCTTCAGTAGTGGACAGCTTATTTGCAATTATGTAATATGGTTTTCCTATACGATTTGACTAGTTTGTCTTTTATCAAGGCAATAAAACTTAAGCTTGAATATTTAAATTGTTTGATTTTGATTTAAGGTGGAGCAATAGAGATACATTTGTAAATATTTTCTTATTGGCTCAATTTAAGCTCCATCTTGCATATTCCTACAAATATTTTTCATGATATTTGAGTATTCGAGGACACTGTATTTACCTATTCCAAAAATACACATAAATTGAATTTCATACAGTACATACATACATGTACAGTATCAAGGCCAAACTCTGCAGTTGTAATTCATGTACATTCAAGCATATATGATTATATAAAATATAAAGGAATTAACATTACAATGAATATGGAAATCATTGGGCAATGAATATCCCAAAACTTTTACTAGATGTATCCATTGAGTTCGTTGACCATTGTGAACATGACTATAAACACATTTGCTTGTTTTGATCCGCTGGCTACATGCAAAGTAATATGTAAAATTATAATTTTCCTTTTAAGATTGAACACTAATTTGGCATATTATGCATAATATTAAACTACAAATTGTTTACTTAATTAATTGTGTCTATGCGTGTTCTTTGAATGTTAAAAAGATTGTGTTTTGAGCAAAAATTTCTTTTGAATACTTGAAAAATTTGGTGAACAATATTTATTTTGTGTTATTGTGAAAAGCTAATTTCATATTAATGCAAATTAGAACGCACTTTCCCGATTGCTTGGATTTGGGGGAGATTTTAGTATGCCGTGATTAGGAGACCTTATGATAGTCATGGCGGTTGAAACAATTCTTTTCAATTAGTGGTCGGGTTACCCCCTTATAATATCGCTAGCATTTGACTGGACTATAGTAGGAAAGACAAAAAGAGTACCAGGTGAATTTGCAATTTCTCCATAGAGAGTTGTACACACTCCTACTCCGGCTTATCCTCGGCTCCGCGCTTATCCAGCCCAGATTTATAACCTCGTTAATTTTTTCGCATTTTTCATTAATTAAACAAAGTGTAATGCAAGATTGTTTATCAGATTTCAAAGCAGAGTAATTTTGCTGGGCAGAATTGAGCCCAAATGTCCATTTAAACAGCCCAAATTCATTAAAATTGGATAAAGGATAGCTCTGATGCATCAAGTTCAATTAAGTAGAGGACTGAAAAATGTACCACCACCAGGTATTTGGGGGTCCCACCATACGACACATGACCTTATAGGGGATTTAGGGGGTTTTGACAATTTTCAGAAATATTCTTAAATCCCCAAAAGATTTCAGAGAATTTCCATGTAGGGCCTATATTCGTCCATTTTGTCCATCTTCGATCAAGAAATCAAGATCAAAATATTGCATTTTTAAAGGTTATTTTGTAGGGGAAAACGTACCCTCGTAGGGGAAAAGTGGATTTTTGTAGGGGAAAACACAGGCTCGTAGGGGAAAATTGGGTTATTAGGCGTAGGGGAAAGTGGTGTCCGTAGGGGGAAATTAAAATTTTGACTGGCAGCCGGCAGCCCTGTTTAAACTGCAACACCCCCTCCCCCACCTGTGCTGCACTAGAAGTGCACCTAGTCTAGTTTATAAAATATATATTTTTCTTCCAAGAAATAAAACTGTGATTGTGAGTACTAAAGTGTGACGTCTACTCTGGCTTGGCAATATGTGTGGACAATGGCGGAACCAGGTGCAGTGCAATGCATTGCAGCTGGTTGGAGCTGCAGTTAATATGATGGACTTATCCTCACATATTTCCGAGCCAGTTGGGCATCACTTCAGTGACTTCTGCTTTCTATCGTTCATAAATCCTGAATTGAAGAGACAATTTGAAATTATTCATTGAAGTTAAAATCACTTGGAACATAACATGCATTCATAAATGTATTTTGGCCATGGGCATGGCATGTATGGAAATAGCACAGTCACTGAGTCAAGCTACACCCCGGGGGGGCCAGACAAACATCACATGCGTGACCCCAAAAACGCGTTTAAAGGGGTGTTTTTCAGTTAGACGGGGCCGCGCGTGCACGCGTTAAGGGATAAAAACATAAAACAAGCATCCCACCGCTGCCTGCGGCAAGCGGATGGCAACTGTAGCCATTTGCTTTCCGTCGGTTTGCGACACC
>JZLH01S0052891.1:7132-18525 GCA_001188425.1 Eucidaris tribuloides | reverse complement strand
AATTCAAATTAAGCACTCCACTTCAGAATGTGGTGGGTTCATATGATCGACCTCTAGGACAGCTAATCATCCCCAACAAACAACTAAATTTGAGACCTAGTCTACGCCACTATGTTGCAATACCGTTGAGTAGAAGGGTACTTTCATGATCATTAATCAAAAGCAACAATTAATGGTCTTCTTTTCTTTTGTAAGCTAGCAAAAACGTGTTAGGTTATATGATTTATAATAACACTTATTACACTTCTGTAGACAAAAACACCTTGAGTATATACTCCTCTGAAACTGCGTTTGTTGTAAAAATTTACACAAACGTAGTGTGCTATGTGAACCTACCAACTATTGTGCACAATTTGGTTAACAAGTTGTTGTAAATTCGTTTGCAACCTTCTTTGAATATACACACTTGTTGTAACAAACAGTTGGTACGCTCTCTCTATACACCACGGGTTGTGCTAATTTTTAGCAGAGAACTAGTTAGAGTGCTTGCAGTTAACATTTGGTGTTTAGTTTTTCTCCTACAAAATAATATTTCATCATTTAGTTGTAATGTGTCACGCACGCCATTCAACTTGTTATCTTTATTTTTTCGGGTCATGCGTATACATATGTGCGGTGTCGTCACTCCCATAATGTTGTGGAATCATTGGAGCTGGCCGGGGCGCGGGGCGGGCGGGGCGGCCGGCGCGGGGGGCTATGTTATTTTGATCTTCCTACCGTAACCGAGTTTAAATTCAAATCGGAGCAAATCATATTGCGGAACAGGGAGTTTGTTTCAACATCAACTTACATTCATCAACATTTTGAGAGCCTTCAAGTTGACAATAATGACTTTAACCGGCTTGGAATAAAAAAATTCTAAATTTCAACAGGAATTTGGCCCATGCAACGCGAGTAGAATGATTAACGACCATTAAGCGGCTTTAAGGGCATGACATGATTGGGAGCACAAAAACAAATGGAGTTGACATATACTAAGATGTATCTCGCTACACTGACCTGGATTGTGTATCTTTCTCGGAAGGATTTGTCTGAATTTGTATTGTTCACCAGTCTGAAATTAAAGAATGGCCCTGATGGAAATGAATCAACACCAATCTTTTCAACAAATTGCATTCAAACAGCGAATACCGATGCAAGTTTATATACGTTTGTTGTTGTGTTTATTTCCGCATCCATAAAAAATCATTACGGAATATATCAACTTCATGCTCATATTAATGGAAATACTTAAAACATTTCTTTAGACAGTTGCCATTTTTCCGTGAACGGTACGTCTGGGATTAATATTTGTTCACCCGGGGAAACAATTTTATAATTCAAGTATTTTCAGAAATTATTGCCAGCATTGTAACGTCCGACTCGACACTAAAACCTGTGTATAGTTAAATGGCAGGTGTTGTTGTTGTTGTTGTTAAGTCACGTGGTGGCTCACGCGCGTTATTCGACTTGTAACAGACAACATATTTGATTTTAATTTAGGTGCATTAAATGCATTAGCAATTCAAATTTATCAGTTTTCGTGTTGTTTTTTAAATTACTAATTTAATATTTCAGTGATTTTTATTGTGGATTTTTGAAAAAACAATATATAATTGTTATTTGCGCTCAAACGTATTTAGTTTTTACTGTAGTCAATCTCATGAAATCCAACAAACGCTTTCACATACTGCGCGTTTTTGTGAAATAAACAGTTGCTTGAACAAATTTTGAGACGATATAGGAGAAAGAACTTAAGGATCAACAAAATATTCCATAATTATGAGCAGGAGTGTACATTATAAACATAAAGAAAGCATGATTACATATGCTACAGAAACGGTTGGAAGCCCACATCGTTCTCATTAACGAAATGATTCTGTTTCTCCTCAATGGGGTCCAAATTTAACATATGGAAAATAATTAATGTAGAGAAACTGCAAAATTTGACTATACAGCAATACAAAGCAGATCAAAGAATGTGCCATCCACCCACACCTCACAGCTAACATCGTTCAATTTGTGACTCAAAATTTCTACAACTATAAACCAAATTAATAAAGGGTACCGTTATTCACTTTTTTCAGACAA
Source organism: Eucidaris tribuloides (assembly GCA_001188425.1). Classification (NCBI taxonomy): domain Eukaryota; kingdom Metazoa; phylum Echinodermata; class Echinoidea; order Cidaroida; family Cidaridae; genus Eucidaris; species Eucidaris tribuloides. Next base: position 16,455 of record JZLH01S0052891.1, on the reverse strand, counting down.
AATACATTAAAGTTTAAGGCCTTTAAAAGGTTTGCACGGGGGTGTTTTGGGCGTTTGAAACAAGCCTTGTACAAAAGGGAGTGTTTCCACCCGCAAACCCCCTTTTAGTCGTGAACATAGACTGTTGGGACACGAATTTAGTCCATGATTTTTTTTTTGTTTTTTTGGGCGGGCGGGGGGAGGAGACATAAGCGACTTTTCAGCGGCCTGGGCTGACCGGGAAATAGAAATTGAACCTATCAGCATTGGCCTTTTGGATGAACACCTCCCTTTGCGCAAATACCTGCGTACGAAAATGCCATTAGCCTGAAAAAAATCACAGCAGAATCCCTTAAGAGTTAGTTTTTTATTTAATTTCTAGAACATAGTCTAATACAAAAATGTTTGAGTTCCCATCTTACTATTTCCCTTTTAGAGAAGTACAGGGTTAGAAGCAGACCCGAAATTGATTGCAGAATCGAGTATATACACAGTAAAAAACGTGTTTAAAATATTTCAAGCAACTGCTTTATAGTGGGGTGGCTTAACTCAATTTTTTTGATACCGTTTTTTTGGTGGATTACAAAGCACGATTTTTCGGTCAGAGCTTCCTCATAAGACTTAACTTTTGATCTTTCAGAAGGCGGTACCACCGAAACCAGGTTTGGATCAGGGTCAGGGGGGTAGTTAGGGCCTACCCCCTCCCATGGTACAGAAATGTGATTTTATGCACATTCTATCTTATATGTGAGCTGTATGATGGAATTATTTGCACAAGTATTTATTCATGATATGATGAAAAGAAAACAGAGGCACGACGTCGGTTTTGAAAGCCCTAACACCGCCATTGCTCCCAACCCCCCCCCCACACACCCACACAGCCACACACACACCATCACGCACACCACAAGCGACACACACACACACCACATACACACACACACACACCACAACACACACACACACACACACACACCGACACACACACACACACACACACACACAACACACACACACACACACACACACACAACTTGGTATGTAGATGGCGCGTGTAGCACAATATCGTTGTTACAGAGGTGCAATAGAAGCACCACTTTTTGTGTGAGCTTCGTTATTAGACTAAAATTTGTATTTTAAGGGGAGACACCACACTGGGTGTCAAGATCGGGCGGCATGGTTGCGGGGAGCGACCCCTCCCATGGTACAGAATTTTGGATTTTATGCACAGTGTATGCTTATATGTGGAACTGTATGTGGAAACTCATGGACAAAGATATTCATTTATTTTGTCGTGGAAGAAATAAAAGTGGATCGGCCAGGGGTGTAACTCTAACCCCCGTATTGCCCCAAGCCCCCCCCACACACGCACACACCTTAGCTTGTAGATCATGGAGGCGTGACACCACAATATTGCCAGGTTAAATGTTAATGAATTGGAAAGTAACCTTTTTGGTTATAGAGCTTTCATTTTGGACTAACTTTTGATTTAAGAGAGGGAGCACCCAAACAGAGTTCCAGAATCGGGTTCAGGTGACGATGGTGGGAAACCCGCCCCCCCCTTCATGGTACAGAAATGGTGAATTTTATGCACAGTCGTTTCATATAGAGAATGCTTTGAGCTGATGTGATGGAAGTATGATCAATTTATGATGTACTAATAGTTTAACAGAAGTTTTAAGGAATGCCCGGGTGTACTCCCCCACTTCCCTTCCTAGCCCCACAATACCTCAAGACATTCCCCACCTGTATGTTGATGGAGGCAGGCCAAAAAGATATAATTTTTAAGGAAACAGGACAATGCATACATGATACCCACATAGCATTTTACCTGGATGGAGAAGAGATGAATAAGGTTCATGGAAGGAGAGGGGTGGGGTCCAAAGGGCCATGGGGGGGGATTATAACAGTTTTTCTGTGACAAAACAGCGAAATATTTTCGAAACTAACTATTCAGAAATCGGAACGATTTAATTAGTCAGGATGTTTGGGGAGGGGGTTTACAAGGTGATAAGGGGTTAGCCAGAGGCAGCGGTGCAGCAGGCATGGGCGGGAGCCAGTGCCATTTTACTATGAAATGACCCTTTTACATGGAAATTGACCTTTTACATATGGAATTGTCATCTCTTTATGCAGATGTTAATAATAATTTCTTTTTAAGACAGAAGTGACCTTTCCAATATAAACAAGTGCACATTGTTTACATAGGAGAGTGTCCTGAGTCGTCTACGGTCAGTGTCTTGGGAAATACCATCTTTTACTAAAAGCTTTCCTCTTTGTTATGGGAAGTCGCGGCCCTTTTCTTGTTGCTTTACTTAGTGTCACTTTTTCTTGACTAAAATTTCCAATGACGTGCTACGGATTGCACATGTATTTTGATTTTGTTGCGACCCCATTCCATGAATCCTATCACTCCTCTCCATCCTGGTAACGATGTACCTCTCCGTATTATCAAATGTATTGATTTTTAAAGATCAACATCTCTTTTGGCTCAGACACATTTATCTACATGCCAAGGTGAGTGGGGATTGCGGATGTCCTGACGGCATGGAGGCGGGGGGTGGAATTGGAGAGTTGTGTGGGGAAGCTGTCGAGAGTACACCTGATGCCTTCCCTGCCATGGTTTTAAAATTATATCACATTCACCTCATTTTGTGCAAAATATCACATTTACGGCTCAAATAATGTGCATAATGCACATTTCTGACCATGGGGAGTGGTTCCTCCCATTGATACCCCAACCCTGATCACCCACCTCGGTTATTGGGTGGCTCCCCTTTCTAAAGTCAAATGAGTTTGTCCATATGGAAGCTCTGTACCCTAATGGTTCTTTTATCCACCTTGTAAAGCAGTACAATTAAAGATGATCCCAAGCACCAAAAGAGAAATTAATACAGTAATATATATATGTCTCTTTTTTCATCTGTCTCGGATCATGAATTAAATTGTTGGTTGACAATATGAAGGGTAACTATGGGTTAGGGTTACACCCGGGCCCTTCCTCTCCTGCCTTCTAAACTAATATCATCATCATAAATAAATATTTGTGATAAATTTTCTTCATACGAAGTTTACGGATACTGTATTTATGATACAGATGTGGCCATAAAATTACTTCTGATACTATGGAAAGTGGTGTGTGTGTGTGGGGGGGGGGGGGGGAAAATCCTTCCAACATGGCCACCCTGAACCCTGAATTCCTAAACCTGGTTTGTGTAGCGCTCCTCTGTTAAACATCAAAAGTTAGTTCATAAACAGAAGTCGTATATCAAAAGATTGTGCTTTTATTCGCACCTTGCCAATGGCAATATTTTGCTAAACTCGACGGGCTATCTCATGGCTTAGGTGATGTGTGTCCCTGGTGTCTTGCGCGCATTGATGGAAGAGGGTAGAAAGAGAACGGGGGTTAGGGTTACACCATGATTTCTTCCCTGTTCCTGTTTCCAAAAATATCACATACAAAACTTAATATTTTGTTGTTTAATTTCTATCATACAGTGTGTTCATCAAAATTCATGTTTCGTCCATGGGAGGTGGCGTTACCCCACCATGCCCACGATCCTCATCCTGAACCTGATTTGGATGGCTCCCCTTTCTAAAGAATCAAAAGTTTAATTCATAAGGACAGCCCTATTCCATAATGTGTTTTATCCTTGTACACACCACATATTTTGGCTGCACGCTGTTTACATGCCAGTGTGTGTGTGTGTTGTGTGTGTGTGTGGGGGGGGGGCTTTGGGGGGTGGGGCATGGCGCTTGGGTAAGGTTACACCCTTGAGCAGTCTGTCCTATTGCGCGGGCCATTTTCAAATTAATTTCTTTTAAAAAAAAAAATCAATATTCCATCATTACAGTTCAACATACAATGTATGGTGAAACAATGTGCATAAAATTCCATTTCTGTAACCATGGGAGGGAGGTCAGCCACCACACATACCCCCCCCCTGACCTGATCCCTAACCCGGTTTGGGGTCGGTACCCCTTCTGAATCAAAAGTTAGTCCATAAAGGGGGGGAAGCCTCTGTACCAAAAACAATGGTGTTTTATCACCAAATAACCAGGTAATTACACTAAGCCACCCCAGCTATTTACCGTTGCTGTAGCCTGTCACTGTTAACAACGTCGTTTAAAATCTCTTAACCATGATTGGGAATCGTCTTTTAAACAATATTGCGTTTAGATTGAAAAAACGCTGTCACTTATTTCTTCAATTTTTTTAACCAATATTGTTTAAAAGACGGATCCCACAATCATAGTTGTTTACAAATTTTAAACAACGTTGTTAGAGTGACAACAGTAACCAGTTATTTGAAATGTTTTAAACAGCGTTTTTACTGTGTAGTATACCAATATCAAAGAGTGCTCTCAAGCCAATGGTTTGAAGTTAAATAGTGGAAAGACAGAATTTCTCCATTAAATCTCGTTTCGGTGTAGGCCTATATCTCTTATAATGTCTATTGCTCTTGATGGTGCTGAAGTTTATGCACCGACAAAGTGCAGATATCTTGGTGTGATCTTTGATAACAAATATATAATGAAAAGCTTTATAAAACAAAAATGCCGTTCCGCTTCATTTGCTTAACACAAGATAAGTAAACTTCGTTCATTTATCGATAAAACAACCTCATAACGATTGGTACATAGTTTTGTAATGTATCACCTTCACCTTCTTTTTGGATTACCTGTACAATGTCAAAAATTCAGAAGTTACAAGTTGTCCAAAACTCAGCAGCTCGGTTAGGGTGTCGTTCATGAAAATAAGTCTTATTTTACGTAAATTATACTGGTTAAGTGTTCAATCTCGTATCATATTCAAACTTTTACTGTTGCCATATAAAAGTTGTCATAATTGTACACCATTGTATTTTACAGAATTACTTTAAAAATATGAGCCTGTAAGAAATGCTGGTCAAAAGGTTTTCTTTGTTGTACCTCCAGTCTTCACAAAAACATATTAGTGAATGCAGCTTTTCTCATGCTGCCCTGGTTTTGTAGAATGAGCTCCCTATTGACACTGTTGAAAAATTAAAGTCTGCTCTATAAGCTCATCTATTTTAGTTTTGTTTTAATTAGAAAAATGTTCAAACCCGTCATTAGTACAGTATTTTTTTTGTTCTACTTACTTTCTTACTTTCTTTTCCTTGTTTTCTTCTCAGCGCATAAGGACATTTTCATTTGATGTGCTATGCTGTTATTATTACCACTTCTGCTTTTGCTGTCAAAATTTTACCGTTAAACGTAGAACGCAGAGCAGTTATGTTTTCACTAGCGAAATATGTAAGGATAAAAATTGGTACATGAATTATTTTCAGCTGACGAAAATTCTGTAACACAGCAGTCCGTGAAGGGGGGGGGGGAACAATGGTCGCACAATTGTTTTTACTTTTTAAAAGCACAAAATAATCTGTCTGAACTGCATTTTTTTCAGGGCTTCATTTTTAGACCTGATCAGAGACACTAGTGATCTGACATGGGGAAATCACCTAGCTCAGATTTTGTAAAAATATAAACATTGTTATACGATGCCGTTAATTTGAAAGTTACATCATTATTTCTGCATTTTTATCAAGTAAAAAAAATCAAAACAACTGCATAAACAAACACGGAAGGTGAAATACTAGCGAAATATGTAAGGATAAAAATTGGTACATGAATTATTTTCAGCTGACGAAAATTCTGTAACACAGCAGTACGTGAAGGGGGGGGGGGGAACAATGGTCGCACAATTGTTTTTACTTTTTAAAAGCACAAAATAATCTGTCTGAACTGCATTTTTTTCAGGGCTTTATTTTTAGACCTGATCAGAGACACTGGTGACATGGGGAAATGATCTAGCTCAGATTTTGTAAAAATATAAACATTGTTATACGATGCCGTTAATTTGAAAGTTATATCATTATTTCTGCATTTTTGTCAAGTAAAAAAAATCAAAACAACTGCATTAACAAACACGGAAGGTTAAATTAAAATACCCGGAGGTTAAAAAACCCAAAGAGGATCCATATTTTCGTTAAAAAGTGGAAAGTATGACTTAGAAATCCCTCTCCAATGCATTAATAAAAAATTAATAATCTATTTTAATCATATTTATCTTTGATTATGTTTGCAGATAATGACACCTTCCAAAATGGCAACAAAATTAATAGAAATAATAGTAAGTTTTAGAAATTGAGAGGGGACGATCCCCCTAGAAAAGATCCAGGGGTTGGGGACGTTTCCCTCGTCCCCCGGGATCGCCGCCCATGATGCTGAGGGTGCTTTCATTAATAAGCAGGCACAGCACCCACTTGAAAAACTGAAATGATGGATGTTCCATAGGGCTTTGGGAGCTGGGAGTGATCGGTAACAGCCCATCGGATAGGGCACATAACTCCCTACAGAATAATCGTTCAACGCCGTTTCACAGCACTATATGTAGTGCCATGAAAGGCACACACATCACACGGGTAAGAACCGGGGTAGAACACGCTAACTGACGAGTGCCCGACAGCGTGTTTTGGGTAAGTATAACATGTCGGACTTTGTATCCGTTTATACGAATTTATACGCAGCAACAAGTTAATGTAGTTAATTTAAAAGCAAACTTGATCAATGCTTCAAGTTAAAAAAAATACGGAGCTGCAAATAATCCTTCGTACTACGGTATGTTTGTCTCTGATAAGGTCCCCCAAAAATGAAGTCCTGAAACCATGTACTTCAAAATGATCATTAAGTGGCTTTAAACAGTGAAATTTTATGAGCGACCATTCCAATCCCCCCCCCCCATTTGATTGCTGTGTCATAAACCCGCATCGCCGAATTCAAACTCACATGTTAAATTCACATGTTTTGCCAGTGACAACGTAAACGTCTAAATTTTCGTGTTCTAGGGTGTTTGTTTGTCCATTTAAACACAATCATGTAAGTCAGATGTCAAAGTTTAACAATTTGATTTCAATGGTTTTTCCAAATGTTAAAAAGCGTCTTTTAACACCCATGATGTTGACCACTTTAGAAAGAAAGCATGGTTTTCAACCAAACATTAAATTACATCAAGAGCTAAGGTGTTGAAACACAGAAAGCTACTGTCTGTTATAAATTATTAATTAATTATTTCTGCGTCATTATGTCTGATTGTCACTTTATGGGATAATAGTTATAATAATCTTAATGATAATAAATCACATTCTATAGCGCTAAACTTTGTTTCTAAGTTGAAGCGCTTAGCAAACTTTTATAAATTCAATTTGCAAATTAATGAGATAAATTACATGTACAAACTACTAAGGCTAAATGAAGAAATGAGTTCAAATAAAAGTCTCTGTTCTAGGTTGAAGTCCATATTACTGTTGAAAGAGATATATAGGAGGGAAGAACAGACAGAAAAAGCGCGATCGCCGGAACGGGTGTGAGAGCCAGAACAGCTGCAAGTGTAGATTTTGACGATGATCAAAGATGTGTATGAACATTTACTTTATCACTTTAACATTTATTTACAATTTAACAATTACAATCTAACACGTTTCGTAATCAAATTTCAGGGAGTGGACTATGTCATATTTACTTTCATGAAAAATGAATGATGATTTATAAACATTTAATTTCAATAAAAGCCTTGAAGTATAATTTTTGAACAATGCCGTATCATTCTGTGATAATGTCACACCATATACGGAAGGTATTTTGCTATTGCCTTATGAATATAGTTGATTATTAATTGTTTTGTTGCCATGTTACGTTTTTGTTCTCGTTAATGTCTATTTTATGTTTCTGTATTTAATGTCACCATGTTTTGTCCTTATAAACCCTGCCTCCTGCCAGGTCAGGAGGACTTTTTCCTCCTCACCTGGAAGAGGACCTGGGTATCTTACATCTAACATCTTTCTAACATATATAATTTGAAATAAAAGATTTTATTTGCATGTATAAATACAAGCAAATGTAACTTTGGTATCTGGTAACAGAACCTAAACAAAAGTGAAGTGGTGACAATAAAATAACAACAAAGAAGTACACATAAAGACTACACTACGTTGCTGTACGAGTCCTATATGTTTTGCCATTCTAGTAAAATAGATGATATCGATCGAAAAGCAAGGTTAGCATGTATTGTGACTAGTCATGCTTTGAGTGGAGACCTTTTTTCAACATGTTCTGGACTTGAATGCGCATATCCTACATGTACCTTTTTTCAACTTGTGGGATGAAATGATCTCTAAAAGCTGTTCTTCAGAGGGGTCCACGCCAAAATGAAAACATCAACAACGCAGAATTAATAAACTCCTCAAAAAAGTTTGGAAATCTGAGTTTGATCACTTATATCTCCCGTTTCGTAGCAATAATCAATGCAAGCTTGGTATCTTCGGAAAGATTATTTAATATTCTTTAAAATGATACCCTATTTGATATGATTATGTCAACATGGAAAGGACAGTATTTTAAAATATGGTGTAAGGTGTAAATTGAAAAGCTGCAAAATGACCAAAGTTGGGTAAGTCACCCAATTTTTGTTGTTGTTGATGAGTGAGTTTCCCAATGTCTCTTTGGTTGTTGTGCTCTCTAATGTGATCAAATGTTAAATAAGCGTCTTTTAGCACGCTGCTGTTGACCACGTTTAGAAAGAAAGCATGGTTTTCAACCAACATTAATTAAGTCAAGACTAAAGGGTGTTGAAACACAGAAAGCTACTGTCTGTTATATTATTAATTATTATTTCTGCGTCTATATGTCTGATTGTCCACTTTATGGGATAATAGTTATAAATATCTTAATGATCATAAACTCACATTTCTAGTAGCGTAAACTTGTTTCTAAGTTGAGGCTTAGCATAACTTTTATAAATTCAAATTGCCAATTATGAGATATAATTAGTACAATACTACTAAGCTAAATGAAGAAAATGAAGTCAAATAAAGTCTCTGTTTTAGATGTCGGACTTTGTATCCGTTTATACGAATTTATACGCAGCAACAAGTTAATGTAGTTAATTTAAAAGCAAACTTGATCAATGCTTCAAGTTTAAAAAAATCGGAGCTGCAAATAATCCTTCGAACCACGGTATGTTTGTCTCTGATAAGGTCCCCCAAAAATGAAGTCCTGAAACCATGTACTTCAAAATGATCATTAAGTGGCTTTAAACAGTGAAATTTTATGAGCGACCATTCCCAATACCCCCCCCCCCCACTTTCGATTGCTGTGTCATAAACCCGCATCGCCGAATTCAAACTCACATGTTAACTTCACATGTTTTGCCAGTGACAACATAAACGTCTAAATTTTCGTGTTCTAGGGTGTTTGTTTGTCCATTTAAACACAATCATGTAAGTCAGATGTCAAAGTTTAACAATTTGATTTCAATGGTGTTT
>JZLH01S0052888.1:0-32072 GCA_001188425.1 Eucidaris tribuloides | reverse complement strand
TCCGTTCTCGGCATAACGTTCTATTACATGCGAAAGAGACGAATTGAACAAAATAAGTACACCAGCATGAACTAGGGGATCGGCGAATTCACAAGCGGCATAACGGGTTCCACGACAATTTGCACCAGCGAACACCAATCCAGACTTCAACCCTATTACCGTAACCCCACCCCTATATCCTTAACCCTATTTTCTCATCCGAAAACCCAGTGCAAGTTGCAACCCTTTTTCAAAGTTTCCAAACTCTTTGTGCTCTGAAATATTATCACCTGAGCACCTGTCGCCGGAGCAAAATGTCATGTCATTTTGAGAAGAAATGGTCACATTCACCGAATTTCTTGTGTTAAATGTAACACTATTTCGCTGTTGGATGATATGATATTTCATTTCCATCAAATTTACCACCACACAAGAATACAATCATTGAAATGACATGCAGCTGGGATAACATTACTCGATGAAAAGTCATCATGGCAATGCTATTTTTCGGGATGTTTCCATGATGAGACTTACGGAATACAAATTAATTTTAATCAAATCATGGTACATCTACTCCCACACTGCAAAAACTGGAGTGTTAAATTTAACACCATGGGTGTTGACAAATCAACATTTTCCGGGATTCATATTGTGCAACACCCTTGGTGTTAAATTTAACACCCCAGTTTTTGCAATGTACAACTGCATTCACCTACAACCCTACCTACACTTATTATGCCTACACTCTGTATCTTTTTTTCTTTTCTTTTTTGTTGTTATTATAAACATGATTTAAATGTTGGCGACATGCCTATTGAGGTTATATTGTAATTAAGTTTTCTTTAGCCTATAATGTTGGCCTTCTGCGTTTCATCAATCTTCCAAATTAAATAATGATATTTTATGATGAAATCAATTATGGATTTGTTATAATTTTGTTATTCCTGCATTATTTAGCCAAAACAATATATATTGCATATTTTGAAAGCAATTTGTATTATATTCATGTTATGTAACATAACGTTTGAAAGGCAGAAAATAAATTAAGTCAAACCAACAAAAAGCTAATATAGCATAGTATAGTACCCTATTTAATTGGGTGTTTTTTATATTCATTGGAATTTAATTGAAATTTGTACTACAGAATAAAAAACGGTTCGCTTACAAAAATCAGTCCTTGGCTTTTGAGTGTGATTATATTCATAACACAATGTATAGACATTTTCCCGAGCCTGAAAAAGTTTTTGACTATGCAAAATGTTAAATGTTCATATCTTTTATATTGCACGAGTGAAAATATCCCTGATAAAGGAAGACTGTGGTTCAGGCTATTCTACAGCGTGTCCCAGAAAAAAATGTCCCTCTCATGGACCACAGAATTACCGAAAATCAAGTTTTATACTCAATAAAGTTTACATATTCAGAAAGTCCAATTAGTTTTGTAATTCCTGTGAAAACTTTAAAGGTCTCGCTTCATCGGTTTTGAATACACAGGCCCTTATGTAACAGCAGTGCTTTCCAGCACATTCCAAGTTTGATGAAAATAAAGGCACATCACTGACATATACCTTATTCCATGCTTCACCTAAATTAACTCATCGACTGTTCATTCACTTTTTGAAATGAAAACTTATCAAAGTTTGTTCCACTGGTCCAGTTTGCTTTCACAGAGTGTGTTCCACTCATGGTTTGTCCTTCCATGTCCAGCTTGTAAACTTTAAGGTCCTCCTGCACGTCCTTGCACCTGATTTCCATTCAGGTTGATGCATTGATGTAGCGCTGCAAACCTGGAATGGGCTGAAATGCACTGCTGTTACCTAATAGACCGTGGATTCAAAACGAATGAAGCGATGAAATTTTCACAAAAGTTAGAAAATAAAATGGACTTTCTAAAATCTGACCTTTGATTTGGGATTTAATTCAGCACTCTATCAGAGGGACATTTTGGGGGGACACGCTGTATAACTCTCTTGTAACTTGTACTTTGGGCCAACACAGGCTACCTGTGAAGAACAGAATTCTGTATAAAATGGGCATATTTGTTTTTCAGTGGATACACAAATGCGTTCAAAATGCATGCTTACTCAAATATCGTGATCGGCTGAATTTACCAGTCCATTTACCACGTGTAAACATAAAAACTGGTGAGCGCGGCAGCTTCTATTATTGCGGACCAACAGTCTGGAATAAGTTGCCCAAGGAACTTCATGCGCAGCTTTAATATGTATACACTGCACATAATTCTTAGTCTTATAATTTCTGTTGTAAAGCGCATTGATCAGTTGTAATAAATGTAAAATGTTCTAGTGTCATTCATCGGTTTCACTATTTCATATCGGGTGGTATCATCTATCGTTACCAGGAGCGGAGATTTTATGTAACAAGTGCGGGAGGGAGGCGAAAATATATATATACAATATAGTTATCTTTTGAATAGTTTCGAAGAAAACAAAATCTGTTTCTAAAATGGGTACGAACTAGAAAAAAAATGTATGGGATGCTAACTTTCTGTGGAAGTGATGGATACGCATTGCACTTTAATTTTAATTTTCACATTAAAAGCGGGACTTTTGGGAAATAGAAAGTAATCTCGCAGTGTCTCATATACTCAGTACACATATCGAAGAACAACATCGAACCAAGAAGACTGTCAATGTCAATACGTGGGCTACGTGAAACCCGATCGGGTAAAACGCACTTTTAAAACTACGGTGTCAAAAATACCACCAGTCGGTGTTGTGAGAGGACCGCACCCTCAGGTGTTAAAAATACACCATGGAGTTTGAATATAACACCAAATATTGTTGATATAACAAACAGAATGTGATATAATAACACCAATGGGTGTTGAACTAATACCATGAATTTAAAATTTAAAATATCTGGTGCATTTCTCTCACAACACCGACTGGTGTAATTTTAACACCACCACTTGTGCAGTGTGCAAGTGTTTACATCACCGAACGCGGAAGTCACTCTCTCCGCACACGTGGGTATTTCGAAAGAGAATGTCGACCATGATTGATGATATTGATGATACTCATATTATGTTATTAACGAACATTACTATGGCAGCGGCAATTCAGCGTTACCAGCACCAATCTTTGTATTGTTGGCTTTTGCTTCATCGAGTATATAATACAGGATGGCCCAGAAAGAATGCAACACTTACGGTCGTTAATTTCTTCAACATCATGGGCAAAATGCCATTAGTTATTTCATTTGTTGGAACATTCTTTTTCCGACAAAATGATACCACGATGATGGATTTTGAGTAAGGCGTTTGGATCCTATGGTCATTTTACAATGCCATTTCCGAAATTTGTTTCTTTGTCAACTCCAGTGAACCTCGGAACACACCAATATTCTCACGTTACGACGTGCCATAGAATTAGCGGGGAGACAGACCACAGGAATGCCTCGCTTTGATACGGGAGACAATTGTAAGGTATGGCGTACTGTGCATTGTCATTGCGACTTGGTCATTCTATGGGACGTCGTTACGCGAGAATATTTCGGTGTTTTGATGATCGCTGGAGTTGAAAAAAATAGCAACTTTAGGAAATTACATTGCCTCAGAAAAATAGTTAAGTTCTAAACACCTTAATCAAAATCAATGATCATGGTATAATTTAGTTGGAAAAAAGTTTTAACCCATGAAATAATCACCAATGACTTTTCTGGACGAAATTAACGATTGCAAGTGTATCATTCTTTCTAGGCCACCCTGTATAATGAATAACTGTTAATATGTCAGTGGGTGGCCATGTTTGAATTTTTACTGTTACTAATGACGTACAGATGGGGTTTGGTTACCACTACCACCAATACATTTTACACATGGTCTATGTTATACTTTCCAGAAAATTAATGACACATTTTCAGCGTTTAATTGCTTATTTTTGATTATTACAACTCAGAATCAAGATTAAATGGTATTTATTACAAAACCCGCGTAACACAAGGGATTATTTCAGTATGGATTGTTTTAATCCGGATTTCCTTCACATGCAGTGAAATTCTACCACATCTTATGTCATCTGCTATTCTTGCTCCACTTTTCACTAAACTTGCTCACTTAATTCTGAAACATAAATTAAACCAAACTGTAACACAAAGATCACAAGCAACGACTAACACGGAAGGTTTTTGTAGAAAATTTAAGACACATTTATTTTCACTAAAACAAGTCAGTTACACATTTTTTTTATATTCAATAACCGTACAGTCATTCTATGTATGGATATTGATTGGGTTAAACCATTATATCTGACAAGTCCATATGCATAAAGCGATTTTTATGACTGAGATACTTTTTTTTTATTTCGATATCGGTCACAGTAGATTCGCCCAATAAATTTAGTAAAATATAAATGAAAATAAAAATCAAATGGAGTAATTTTGGATATCTCTACCTTCCATCAAAATTGTTTTAAAAGAAACTATATATATTTCTTTGTTGCTTCCTTCGTAATTATCTTTCCTTTTAAAAGTTTTGTTTTTGTTTATTATGCCCTTGAACGGTTACCCTTTTTTACTCATGGTAGGGTTAGCAGAAATTGTCGCCTTGTTCCCGCGTATACACATGCATGTCAACATGTCAATGTACCCTCCTATGCCAAAGTATTGCAACATAACGCATGGATTTTGAGTTAAAGGTGTCTTTCTATAATTATATCCTAGTGGGGTTGTTATTGGAAAATAACAAATTATTCGAATTGAGGTCTTCTTTCTCCTCCAAAACAGAGAGATTATCCAATGCAGGAGCACCCACGGCAGAGGGGCTGGAACACAACATTTTCGCCTCCCTGTATGGGGGTGGGGGTATTTAAATCACCCTGAGCATCGTAAATCGGTTTCGTATTTCCCGTAAAACGATTTTGACGGTTTTGAAACACTTCCATCAAACGAAAAATGTCAAAATGCTACTCTGAAGCGGTCTCAGAAAGAAGACAACGCCCATCAAAGAAGAAAGCGCTTCCTACATTTATCTTCATAAGACAGCAGGGATGTAGTTGAGGCCGGCAGTTCCGAGTCACGAGACCGCTGGAAAAATATTTTTTCCCATGGACTTTGTACACGTGACTCGGTCCGAGGCCAAGGCCAAGGCCGGCAAAATCTGGCCTCGAGGCCGGCCTCGACTACATCCCTGTAAGACAGTGACATGGATGATACGCCCCATATTTTAGACAGGACATGTTCAAATTATAATTCCTTATTCTTTCTCAATTCCAAAGGCGGCTTAATATTGCAAACATCCTAAAATTTACTGTCATGTGACTTTTCTGTACGTGGATGTATATGAAGAGTGAAGGGCGCCATCTTTATTTAATAAGTATCCGTATCCTCCTTACTACTCTCTTCAGGTCTTATAAAGATAGGAGGCACTTTGGTTTTTCATTTTTGTTCGTTGAAAGTCTTTCCACATCTAGTCCCTGTCATCCGAAATGGTAATAATAATGATAAGAATAAAATCACCAAAACCGTTCCAGGGAGAATGTGAAAACCAAACTACGATGCTAGGGTGAATTAAACACCCCACCCCTATAGGAAGCAAAATACATGTAACAGTTTGTCTTCTTTGTCGTGGGTGCGCCTGCATTGGATGATCTTTCTACCTTGGAGAAGAAAGGAGAAAATTAATATTCATTGACTTCATTTCAAATAATTTATTTTCTAATAATAACTTCACTAGGGTTTCATTATAAAAAGACCCCTTCAACTCAAAATGCATGCGTTATAGCGTATGTTGCAATACTTTTGGCAAGGAAGGGTACATGTCGACGTGTCATATGTAACAGAACCCATATCCATATACCATGTTGAAAATAATACCATCTTATAGATGTTGTCTTCGTGCAGGTACTATCCATTTCACAGTTTTGTTCTAAGTCGCAGTGATTGCATTTTCACTTTACATACTTGTATCACTCCTCTTAAAGGTTAGTGACATGATTGGGAACACTTGAAAATGTCTCAAGAACCAAATGAGTTGAAATATATACCAACTATACACCAGTTGGAGTGGATCTCCCAGCTGGCTGGATTTGTCTCTAATTTATTTACTTAAGGAGAATCAAGCATAAACATTAATTCCATCAAGTCAATATAAAAATAGGCCCCATAGAGAGCCACACAGCAGGTTTGCCTGCCACGAGGGATATTGACATTAGTAATTCTAGAATGAGTCAACGTTTGACTACAAGATTATCACAGGAGAATCCTTGTATAGTTTACTTGATTCTAGAGTAGTTTCAGCCCAAGTTGAGGACTACCCCAATCATGTCATTTACCTTTAAAGGCATTAACTGTTTTAACAGTTTCATTTTTTTTTTCGATTTCAGCTGCTTGTACCTGCACGCTCTCAATGTCTGTAATGTTTTGTAAAAATGAAGCCCTGAAAAACTGCACTTCAAAACAATCATTTTAAGTGATTTTGAAAAAGTGAAAATCTACGAGTGACTGGTTTTACCATATACATCTTCCCTATAGACTGTACGAGGGTAGGATGCATGAAAAGTTCATAGCCTGACTAAGGAGGAGTTATGCTACAGCAATGAAGCTGCGGTAGTCATGTCATGTGATAAATTCAACCTTTTCTGATACTAACTGCATTGTTTCTTTTCAGATACCCTTTCTTATTTTTCTTTTACAAATTATTTTACATTGGCAGTTGAGGTTTTTGTCAATGGTCATTTTTGGCAGTTTTTTTTATGGCAGAGACTTGCCCTTCCAGACATGAGTCGTCTTTCTGGACTCTTTCCAGGCTCTTGTGAGATTTCTTCTATTGTCTTTGCCACATTTTAAGCCAACAACTTATTGGCGTTGCATTCTCGACAGTAATTACCCCATTTTTGGGTGGATTTTTTTTTAAACAGTGACACATGTCTGTTCAGGCAAGTCTTAGCCATCTAAAATCTGTGAGAAAATGACAATTTTCAGAACCCTCAACTGCCAATTTTAAATCATATCTATCAGAAAAACATGAAATGATATATCTGAAAAAACAATGCAGTTAGTATCAAAGAATTAATACCCTCCCTACTCAAAAGTATTGCAACATACACTATAATGCATGGATTTTGAGTTGAAGGGGTATTTCTATTATGACGTCCTAATGAAGTTTATAATTTTAAAATAACAAATAATTTGAAAAGAAATCAATGGACAATCTTTTTCCTTCCTTCTCCAAGGCGGAGAGATTATCAAATGCAGGCACACCAACGGCAGAGGGGCTGGAACATAAATTTTTACAATTTTTTCGCCTCCTTGTAGGGGTGGGGTTAATTCACCCTGGCATCGTAATTCGGTTTCATATTTCCAGTGAAAAGGTTTTGATGGCTTGGAAAGACTTCCAGCAAACAAAAAATGTCAATGTGTTCCTCTGACGTGGTCTCAGAAAAAAGACACCACGCCGCAAAGACGAATGCACCTCCCATCTTCATAAGATAGTGATAAGGAGGATAAGGCTACTCATATAAAGCGACGGCCTTCTCTCCACATTATTATATCAAATGTACTAAAAAGTCGCATTACAGCAAATTTTCGGATGTTTGCTATAGTAAACCGCCTTAGAATTGAGAAAGAATAAAAAATTACAACTTGAGGAGGTCTTTTGCTGAAATATGGGGCGTATTCTCAATATCACTATCTTATGAAGATAGGAGGCGCTTTCGGATTCGTGGGGTGGTGTCTTCTTTCTGAGACCGTGTCAGAGAAACACATTAGCATTTTTTTGTTTGTTGCAATCTTTCCAACCTCAACGTTTAAGGCGGAAATATTAAATCGCGAATTACGAATCTAGTATGAATTACACCCCATCCTTACAGGGAGGGCGAAAAAATTCTAAATTTGATGATTCCAGCCCCTGCCGTGGTGGTCCTACATTTGATAATCTCTCCGCCTGTGAAGAATGAAGGAAAAGAAAATTGTTCGTTTTTTCCATAATTTTTTATTTTTCCATATAAACTCATATAGGGTATATAAAAGACCTGTCAACTCAATTGGCATGTCTTTTTTGGTGTATGTTGCAATACTTTTGAGTAGGGAGGCTACATGACTTAGTTTCATTGCTGTAGGCAATCTTTGTTGGTCAGGCTATGAAGCTTTTCAGCCTATCCTGTATTGTTGGAATTACATCTGGTTGGAGTGTTTATTATTGGAAGGTGATACCATTATGGATTGTAAAAGTAGAGACATACATGAGTAATATTCTTAATTGGGTATTTAATAACTAATAGTAATTTTAATTCTCCAAGCTTACCACTTTTTACTAAGCTTAGAATCCTTCCTATTTTTGAGCTTGTGAAACTTAATATATTGTTGTTTATGTTTAAATATCATAAGGGGATTTTACCCTCATCATTTATTACAATGTTTAAAACAAAATCATTTTTTTTTCACTTATATTCAACTCGTGCAGGAAATCAACTTAGTATACCTTTTACTCACAGAACAATAAGAAGTCGCTCCATCCGCTTTACAGGTGTCCATGCATGGAATTCTATTGATAACGTTCTACTCTCTCACGTTATAATTAATTGTATAAACGATCCGTCTTTCAACAGATGCATACCAAGACTGAATAGAACTGTCTATGATGTGTGATAGGTGTTGTGTGTGGATGTATGTGGGTATGTGCTTGATTGCTGTATTGTTTGTGTCTCGTATGTCTATGTGCGTGCTTCTATGCTGCTATACAATACCATTATTTCATTTCCATATTTGATTACGTATACTTGATTTTTTTTATGTTTGTATAGGGCTTTGTTTTGCAAACACATGTTTTTTAATGGCCCTGGCAATTGATTATGTTACCATTGTATCCTTTTTTATCATTGTTAATTCTTGTTTTGATATATGCCAATAAATGAAATGAAATGAAAATGAAAATGTATTTATCCACTTGAACATTGTTACAGTATACAATGGTAGGAAAAGATTCTTTTTAAGACTTATTCCTTGTGGTATTATGACAATGGTTTGCATATTGCGCAAGAAACAACTTCAGTGTAATTAACGTGATTAACGTATTTGTTATTGCCAAGTATAACACACATGTAATTTTCTGAAACGTATATCTTTGTCAAATTATATGTTAAAATGAGAAATAAAGTGAATGAATTAACAAAATGCTTTTTGTTTCCACCCCACACCGACAGTAGACCTTTCTCCATTGTGAAGCCATACGATATGATCTCTTTGGATGCATATGAAACAAGATAACTGGAATTGTATATTAAGGCCTCCATTTTTCCATTTTACAAACTCAAAATTCCGTTTTTCAAATTATCCATTTTCCGCGATTTTCCGCGTTACTCAAAATCACGTATATAAACACCATATATTACCACAAATTTCACCTATTTGGCGTGCTAACACGAATTTTTAATGATTGTAGCCAGGTCAGCCTGAGTGAAATGGAGCAGCCGTAGTCATGGTAGTGAGAAAGACGGCCGGCAGAGGGGCCTGCAGAGGGGTTTGCTGGGGTCATTTGGTAATGGTATTGTGTAGTTGAAGAATGATTTTAGTAATTTACTACCAATTTTAAGGTTATTACTTCAGCATTTCACGATTTCCCATTTTCCGCGTTACACTTCCAATTTCCGCGATTTTTCTCCGTTTTCCGTATCGCGGAAAAATGGAGGCTTTATTGTATATGACGTCATTTAGGACGCAATCTAAGTTAACATCTCGTATGATCCTTTCCATCTTTCGTAGGTACCGTACTGTATAAATACCCACAAGATGAACATTCGAAAAGGAAATTTCAAGTCGCGTTTGTCGCTATTGCTAATAGAAAGTAAACAGGGTATTTCATTTTTATTAACTCCTTGGTACTTTTACGGAAACCTTTTATAGGTATAATGCACTTTGCTATAATTTGCCTGAAATACAAAAGAAAAAATTCCAACTACTTATCGATTCATAATGGGTCTATTTTTGGTAGTTTTGTGGAAACCTTTTATAGGTATAATGTACTTTGCTATAATTTGCCTGAAATGCTAAAGAAAAAAAATCCAATTACTCATCGATTCATTATGGGTCTATTCTTGGTAGTTTTATGGAAACCTTTCATAAGCATAATGCACTTTGCTATAATTTGCCTCTAATACAAAAGAAGAAATTCCAATTACTCATCGATTGAAAATGGGTCTGCGTTCAACATTTAGAACATTTGGCTGTACGTCAAACAGTTGTCTGAAATGTACACAACAGTAGTTTTATTGCTTCCAGTTGATATATTGCAGTCATCTTACAATAGATAGCACATAATGATTTAATAATTTAATAATAATTTAATTTAATAATTAAAATAGTATGTACTTGAAGCAATGAGTAGGACTAATGTCGCTTACAAGGACGTGTTAGGTGATGTATGAATTACAAGCTATAACACTTAACGTGCAATATGGTATCCCCAGGGTGGCGCCAGGGTAAAATTTCAGGTCTTGGGCGAAAATGTGAAAAGGGGACCTAATTTTCATGCATTACACTGCAAAAACACCATGATTTTCTGAATTTTGCTCCTGAAATATGACAATCATAATAGCAAAAAATGTGGTACATTTGTCAAAATACTAACTTTATTGCCGACAGCACCTTAAAGGGCATTGACATGATTGGGAAAAACAAAAATGACTTTACAGTTCACTAGTTGAAAGATATAGGAAAGATACACTACCTGGATCTCCTCACAGAAATGATTTGTTTACCTAAAGAGAATCAAGCCTTAAAAACGTATCTGACCTGAATTACTCTCGGAGCCCGACAATAATTAATCCCATAGAAAGCTAACATTTACCAGTCACTAGTAGTTCTAACCCTATATTAGTCCACATTTGACAACAAAATTTTCACAGCATGCAGAATCCTTGAATAGTCTGCTTGATTCTACAACAATTTTACCCCAATTTGAGGACTACCCACTTGACTGAACCTCAGTTTTCAGAGGAAAGAAAGGAACACTATACGATGAATACGTTATATGTTTGAAGACACTGCTTTATACTAAATTTCCTGTATTGGGTAATCAGCAAAAACAAAACGCAATAACTTTTTAAAAAAATGGTTTCTCAGGTTCACTAAAATTCGAAGCCATCCGGGAAAAAGCTGGGTATCATTTTTCATTGTAAAAACGTGTCACTCAAACATATCTGTTCATCATTACATTAACGTTTTACTTGTCCATATCTCCCACAATTGGGGTACATGCAAAGATGGAATATGAAACGTAGTAATTATTTTATGATACCTTGCTATATCCTCAGGTGTAGTGGGCAAAGGCTTATCCGTCTCACCGGGAGGATCGGATATAAAGCTTCCGTTATGTTTCAAATCAATATGTAATTTCTGACAACAGATTCCAACGAATACATCTGACCATGGAAACAGTGGTGTCTGGAGAGCCATGTGATAGATATCTGCGATAACATCCGAGGAAAACATGTAGGCCGTTCCTGTGTAAAATGGCGGGAACTTGTTGTCTGGCCAGATGTGTTTGGGTGTGTAGAATTTCCTCCACATGCCTTCTCGGCGTCGTACGATCGGATATTTGTTGACGAATCCTAAACCAAAGCCTTCCTGTGAGGATGATCGCAAAATCTCGGACAACGCAGGGGTGTTAATTAAGACATCGTCGTCGATTTTCATAACGAATTTGGCTCGCTGACAAAATGTGCTCGTCCATTTCAATCCCATGATGGTTTTCAAGGTCATGTTGAGATAGTCGTCCGTGAAATTTTCTTGAACTATGTCGTCATATATCATCGCTTCGTCGTAGATTTCAGTTTGCAGAAAATCGTCGTCGACGGCACCCAGCGAAAACACGATCCTCATGGACTGGTTGTGATCCACGAAGAAAGGCCACGCGCTTTGGCGACCGAATGTATTCCGTATTACATTCCGTTTGAGACAGTGGTCTGGGGCCGAGTTAACGAAAATCACCAAGAGTAAATCTTCCCCTTCTCCGTCTTGTCTGTCGCATTTGTTGCTAGGATTGAGGATGTAACTGTAATTGTGAGGATCGATGCGCCGAACCCACGACTCGACACCGTCGTTGATTCGGACGACATTTTCGGCGTGGTTTGTATCCGATTTGTGTATGTGTTCTACTGTCAGTGCCGTGTGATTACATCCACATGAAGAGTTAGTGCTCAACGACGCATTCACCTCTGGCTCTGCAACTCTTCGAACATCATTTCGTTCATCATCACCCAACATCCGACGATTAGATAGAAATAAAAACATTAACAAAACGAACAAACATAGGATCGAACATCGCTTGATGAGTTTAGAATTCCCATAGTAACGCATCTTGAATCCAGTACTATACAGCAAACGCCGGAACTACGTATAGATTAACGTCAGAATGTGTACGTGCATTCCGCATTTAATATTTGAACCAATATCACATACGTGTTATCTGTAGAAAAACCTTGTGTCGTGTGCGGTGCGAGAATATCATTTTTTGTTGTTCCGCCTGACTTCACTATGCAACGGCCCAGCCTTCGCTGAAGCCCCAATTACACCAATGGATGCGACAAATTACGGACAGAGCTCTGCGACCTGTAGTCGCGGGTGCACGCAAAGAAACCACGCGCACGCAAGTCGTGCTTGCACTATAACCTTAAAGACATTATATAACATTGTGGAAGCCCCATTTAAAAAATTGTCAAACTTTGCTTTCTGACATATCTGGCAGTGATTGAACTGACAAATTAACACCCTAGAACACAAAACTTCTGACATTTAAGCTCCCAGTTGTAAAATATGTATAAATAAAAATCGGTACTTGAATTGTCAGCTGATTAAAATTCTGCAACACAGTAGTTAATGAAGGCAGTTTATGATGGAAAACTGGAATGGGCGCTCAATGATTTTCACTTTTTAAAAGCACTTCATGATCGTTTTGAATTGAAGACTGTAGAATATGAAGTACTGAATTCACATGATACTACTTTTGAGAAACAAAAGCTCAAAGTTTTCAAATTTGTCTACAGATCACAATTTTTTGATTTGTACATCCTATCTTGGTGAAGTTAATTGACACAATAGAAGATGAATATAGGACAAAACAAACATTGTCACACTTGTCGATTTCCAGTAATCAATAATTAATATTGTGGATTTGAGTACTTCTTCCTCTAAAAACCAGGGTCTGAGGAAAACAAATGCATTTCTCGAATAAATGAATGTCAAAAACACTATAGATTGTACATATTTTTTGGAATGTCCTCAGTAAGACGAACAATTTGCAAATTTTCTAAAATGTGATATTTGTACCTTTTATGGCTGTCTTGAGTCTCTGAATGAAACCACCCTATTAAAGAATAGGTGCATGAATAAAGACAGACAGGTGGACAGAAAGAAAGAAAGAAAAGAAAGACAGACAGAAAGACTGAGAAAGAAAGAGTGTCAGAAAGACAGACAGAAACTAAATGATCTGTACAATCGAAACATATACTGTACATTAAATTTGGATAGTAATATAATAGTAATAATTTCGTGATTTGGTAATTGCTGAATTTGAACTGTTAATTGGGAGCACAAGAATGAATGAAAAAAAGAAAACGCAGCTGACAACATATAATAAGCATTATATTTGAATATAATTCTAAACATGGCTTAGGATATAAAGTCATATATAGTCATATAAGCTGATGAGATAAAAGTTTGTTTCTCTCACATAAACTTGTATGTTGTTTCTCCATTGAGAGATAACAGCCTATTGCAAAATTTACCATAGGCTGCATGTGGTTGTGCTACAGGGGATAGAAGATAATGCAAACATAACATATCAAAATATTTACACGTCTCTGAATATGAATTTCAAAACAGTACCCGTATTGATGTCATTTACGGACATGCTGGGGCATGTATTTTATCCGTAATTAAGAAATTATTTACTACCTAAAATGTTAAAACCGTCTTGCCGCGTCGAAAATCACTATACTCATCGCAAGATGGAACGACCTTTATGTGTCCCTGAGCGTCGCTGAGCGTCGCTGAGCGTCGCGTCGTGCGGTGAAAGGAACTCTATATCTTCCTGCGATCTTGTCGTACGACTCCCACGTCCGGCATGGTGGCATCGCAAACCCAGTGTGACTGGAGTCTCGTCATTTGTAGCTAGACACTATTGTGCTTTGGATTCGAGTATGAATCACTGACCTCTGCACAGTTCAGTGGTTTGAATACCTCGAGTTGCTTGAATGGATAGATCATTATTAAGTGAAGGAAAGGGATTATTCATGGATAGATCATGACAACTGTTCTTTGGCATGTTGGGGGCACAATGTCAGCTACCAACTGCGACTGAAGGAGGAAAGGATACGTATTTTCACACATAAACGAAGTGAATATTATGTTGAATGGAACAGACGGTCTACAGTTTGTGCAAGTACGAAAAATATCATTCGCCCCCCCCCCCCTTTTTTTTTTCGGGGGGGGTATGGTTTATGCAGTGAACAATAAAAGTGAACAAAGATCTATAATGGAGAGATAACAGTACGGTCAATTTTTGACATAGGCTGGGAAACACTGTAATAGCAGAGAATTTGCATGGGCCAATATGTGGTAGAGGGGTGGGGGCGTCCCTATTGATTTCAGTTTAATGTAATTAAATGTAATTTGACGTAATGTTGGAAAAGTGCCATTTCCAGGTCAGCATTGCTACCGATAAGTGACCCGTTGAATTTCCAGCTCTGCCTTTTCGGCCAGATTTGTGCTACCAAACACGAGAACCAAACGTGTTGGATTCTTTTTTTTTTTTTTTTGTGGGAATGATCATTGCCTTGCATTTTGATGGTTCAAACTTTCAATTTCCATTGGTTGGCCCAAATTCTCATCCTCCCAAGATCCATTGTGGCGCTCGTCCCCAAGATAATCAATCTACAACATATTCATCGTTTATTTTTTAATCCATCTTATTTGGAATTGCGTGATATTTTAAAGTACACTCAGTTCATTTTTAACCGTATCCGCGGCATCTTTGTCTTAGAATTTAAATTCCATTCCATTTTCATTTGTTTGGCCAATAAATATAATTATTTTCTGTAAATAAATGGTTTATAGGCTTCAGCCATTACATTTAGGCTATGAAGTACAAGTACAAAAATGCAAAAATTGGGGGTATTTGTATATTGTGTATATGCACATGTACAGGCATACACACATACACACACAAACATACACACAAACACACGTACACACATACATTGATTTGATTTGATTTTTCATTCCATCATAGGTATTAACAAATACAAATATAAGTACATCAGCATAAATATGAACATACTATAATCACATGTACAACATTAAGACGTAATAATCAAAATTGAGTTAAACAAAGGAAACAAGACATACATGCGTGCACATGTTTTGTTTATGCTTGGCATAAACAAAATAGGTATTTTATGCAACTGAAGAAATAACAAAATTATTGTGGGCTTACACAATGATTAACACCATGCATTTTTGAATATCACTTCGTTACTTTGTAATAAAGAAAAAATTACAGCAACGTCATCTCCGTCACTTTTTGTGCTACCGTCGTGTAGTACGCGGAAATCGAGACCTATACTGCCTCCCCCCCCCACTGACATTTTGTGTTTTGGAGATATGAGCAAAATGTATTTTGTTCAAAGCCTTAAAGCCCTATTCAGTGTCCTTTTAACAAGGGATTATGAAACAAAAGCGGAACATTTCTAATTAATATTTTATGTTCTGCATGTTTAACATGATGTACTGAGTACCCTACACTATATAACTCAATTTTGAGGAAAAAAATGTGAGTTATGCCCTTTTGTCATGGGGGTGGGGGTGGGCAGAAATTAGGGTACAGACATTTATCGTAGATAGCGCCCTTAATGTTCGTGATGGAGATGACGCAAAATTCCCGGGCAAAATTGTGGGACACCCGATTTTGTGTTAATGATTTCATTTTTTCTTAAATCGCTTGACATTAGTATATAGAACACTGTGAAATAAATTCAAAAAGCATTTAAAACGTATCAACCTGCTTCCATCTTAAATTGCGACAGTAGGATATTTTTTATAGAATCACAGGGACATGCGGTTTTCAATGATACGGATAAGGAAAATTAAAATAATAGGTAGGAAAGATAATTCTTTCACTTTTACTGCATGTAATCCAATTTACATGAATGTAAGTCATTGTAAACAGAACAGAAAGTAATGGAATGAAATTAATGGAATTTTTAAAGGTTAGTGACATGATTGGGAACACTTGAAAATGCCTCAAGAACCAAATGAGTTGAATTATATACCAACTATACACCAGCTGGAGTGGATCTCCCAGCCGGAAGGATTTGTCTCCAATTTGTTTACTTACGGGGAATCAAGCATGAACATTCTAGTATTTTAATTTTATCGGGGCACGATAACAATAGGACCCATGCAGGTTTGCCTGCCACGAGGGATGTTGACATTAGTTATTTTAGAATTATTAAAGTCAACGTTTGACTACACGATTTTGACAGGAGAATCCTTGCATAGTTTACTTGAGTCTAGAGTAGTTTCAGGCCAAGTTGAGGACTACCCCAAATCATGTCATTTACCTTTAACATATTACCCTTAAACAAGAAGGACACAAAACTATACATTTAGTGAAGAATGACCCTTCTACATGTATACTGTCAAAAGCATTGCAACGTACACTATAACGCATGCATTTTGAGTTAAAGGGGTCTTTCTACAATGGTATCGTAATGAAGTTTATTATCGGAAAATAACAAATTATTTGAAAAGAAATCAATGGATATTCTTTCTCCTTTTTCTCCAAGGCGGAGAGATTACCAAATGCAGGCGCACCCACGACAGAGGGGCTGGAACATAAAATTTAACCCCTTTTCGCCTCCCTATAGGGGTGGGGTGTTAATTCACACTAGCATCGTAATTCGGTTTCATATATCCCGTGAAACGGTTTTAATGGTTTGGAAAGACTTCCAACTCACAAAAAATGTTAATATGTTCCTCTGACACGGTCTCAGAAAGAAGACAACACCCCGCGAAGAAGAAAGTGTTCCCTATCTTCATAAGACAGTGGTAAGGAGGATAAGGCTACTCATTAAAGATGATGGCCTTCTCTTCGCATCATTATGTCTAATGTCTAAATGTAAGTCGCATGGCATCAAATTTTAGTATGTTTAAACGAGTAAACCACCTTTACAATTGAAAAGATTAAGAAATTATAACTTGAAGAGGTCCTTTCTGAAATATGGGGCGTATCCTCCTTACCACTGTCTTATGAAGATAGGAGGCGCTTTCGTCTTCGCGGGGTGTTGTCTTCTTATTAGACCGCGTCAGAGAGACACATTGGCATTTTTTGTTTGTTGGAAGTCTTTTCAAGCCCTCAAAACCATTTCACGGGAAATATGACACCGAATTACTATGCTAGTGTGAATTACACCCACCCCTATAGGGAGGCGAAAAAATGTTAAATTTTGTTCCAGCCCCTATGCTTTGAGTGCGCCTGCATTGATTATCTCTCCGCCTTGGAGAATAAAGGAGAAATAGTATTCGTTGATTTCTTTTGAAATAATTTGTTATTTTCCAATAATAAACTTCATTAGGACGTCATTATAGAAAGAATCCTTCAACTTAAAATGCATGTGTTATAATGTACATGTATGTTGCCATACTTTTGTGTAGGGAGGGTATATAAGTTTGAAGTCGCCTTCTTTCACTCTGGAATTGATTCACTCGTGTGTTTTCAGGGAGTAATGAGTAGGAGATTGTTGGATCTATTAAAGCACAAGAATCATTATCCCCGCATTGTATTATTTAACTATTTTTAAAGCAGATTTTCAAATTCCAGAAAATCATGGGTTTATTGGAGTGTAGTTCATGAGGACTTTGGACATTTAGTTTTCGCCCTCCCTAAGATTTTACCCTGGAGCCGCTCCTGTCATTATTACTCATCATTATCATCATCAAACATCCTCTACGTCGTCCTGCTCCTCCTTCTCCTCCTCCACCTCATCATCATCATCAACATCATCAACATTATCATAGTATCATCTTCATCATCATTTTCATCAGCTTCATCATTATCATCTTCATCATCATCATCATCATCATCATCATCATCATCATCATCATCATCATCATCATCATTATCATCATCATCATTCTCCTCACTATCATGCATCATCATCATCGTCGTCATAATCATCACTACTCAAAAATATTGCAACATACACTATAACGCATGCATTTTGAGTTGAAGGAGTCTTTCTATAATGATATCCTAATGAAGTTTGTTATTGGAATATGGAAAATTATTTGAAAAGAAATCAATGAATATTCTTTCTCCTTTCTTCTCCAAAGGCGGAGAGATTATCAAATGCAGGCACGCCCACGGCAGAGGGGCGGGAACATAAAATTTATTATTTTTTCGCCTCCCTGTAGAGGTGGGGTGTTAGTTTACACTAGTATCGTAAGTTGGTTTCATATTTCCCGTGAAACGGTTTTGATGGCTTTGAAAGACATCCAGCAAGCAAAAAATGCCAATGTGTTCCTCTGACGCTTTCTCAGAAAGAAGACACCACCCCACGAAGACGAAGGCGCCTCCTATCTTCATAAGACAGTGGTATGGAGGATAAGGCTACTAATATAAAGATGATGGCCTTCTTTCCACATTATTATATCCAATGTACTGAAAAGTCGCATGACATCAAATTTTAGGATGTTTGCAATAATAAACCGCCTTTGGAATTGAGAAAGAATAAGAAATTGCAACTTGAGGAGTTTTTCACTTTCTGAATATAAGCGCGGTTATCCGCTCCCTTACCACTGTTCTTGTGATGAAGAGTATAGGGACGTTCGTCTTGTGGTCGGTGGGTTGTCTCCTTATTGAGAAAGCGTAGAAAATCATCATTGGCATTTTTTCTTTTGTAATGCAGCGGGCGGCGGAACGTATTTTGTTTGGGGGGCACAAGCCAAAAAAAGGGCACGTTATATATGTCGAAAGGGAATTGGGCCGCGTCACCAACATATTTTTCCATTCATATATACCCCGCCGTTTTTATTGATAGTAATATTTGCTGTCTGGCTGCACGGGTAATGTAACTTGACCAAAGGCTTTAAAGGGCAAATTGCTTGGCACAAACTCTGCATCAATATATATCTATCTCCGCGAGCCGCGACCGTAAGTGGGTGTGGTGGTTGTTGTGTGTTGGTGGGGGTGTGCGAGCGGGTGGGCGACAAATTAGTAAATTTGTAAGTTTTGTAATAATTTCGCTTGTGTGTGAGTCTATGTCCTGGGTTATTTTCAGACGCTGAATTTTATTGCGATTTGTATCGTACGATGAAACCTTGGGGGGTGGTGTTGGGGGGTTGGGGGGAGGGGGATTTTCATTATGCAACATGAAATCAATGATATATCTATTCGCGGCGAGCGCGCTTCTCTTACGCCTAGGTGTGGATTGTGCGGTGGTGGGGGGGTGCGGGCTGGGAGGGGCGGGGTTTGGGGAAAGAATTGAGAATTTTGGTTGGTTGATGTAAAAGTCGGCGTTGTGGAGTTTTTGGGGGTAGCTAATTAAATCTCTGGCATGCAAAGTCGCGTATATCTCATCATGTCTTACAAGATTAAAGGCGGCATTATTCTCTTTAATAATCTGATTTTCCTTTGTGTAGAGAAAAGAAGTAACCTTGTGGATAGTTCCTTCTCTCCGATAAGACACCTTTTATCGTCAAAACACATTAAAATTGTATATCACGATTAACGACGAGAAAGGAGTCCAATTAGTTTGCAACCAGCGAGCACTATCTGGCTTGAGGAGGCCAGCCTTTTAAGTGCAATATATGTGCATCTTCCGCTTTGCAACAAAGTACTCTTTACGACGTATGCTCCGACAGGGGCCAAAAAATCCATTGATACTAGATTACATTAACACAATAAAAGAAAATTAACGTTTAGATGACGACAGTGGCTATATTTCAAACCAGCATGGGTCACTTCACTCAGTTATGGAGGGATCCTACAAACCAACGAGACAGTGACATTTTAACTTAGGAGAGAAAAATGTTATTATTATTTGTAAGTTGAATGCTGGGTGGGGGGGGGGTAAGTGAGGCAAATAGTGGAGACCTGGACTTTGGCTAGCCCCAATGTGGTGTGAGACGATTAAGAATGGATGCCAAGATGCTCTTTTGGGGGCTACTAAATGTCTCGTGTTGGAGAATTACCCAATTATGTCGCTTTCTGTTTTTGTATTGTTAGAGCCGTTAGGGTTTGCCAAAAAATAAAATTATATAGGATCAAATAGAGGAATCACTTCCAGGAACGAGAATCGTAGATTAAAAAATAGTGTGCTTCAAAAGCGGCACATTTCAATTTATGAAAAAAGGGCGTATTTTTTTTTCTATACCGATTTTATTTTTGGGGGGGCAAGAGTGCCCTTGCCCCCCCCGGTCAACACCGCTCCCTGGTTGAAGTCTTTTCAAGCCATCAAAACCTTTTCACGGAAAATATGAAACCGAATTACGATACTAGTGTGAATTAACACCCCACCCCTACAGGGAGACGAAAAAATATTAAAGTTTATGTTCCCGCCCCTCTGCCGTGGGCGTGCCTGCATTTGATAATCTCTCCGCCTTGGAGAAGGAAGGAGAAAGAATATTCACTGATGTCTTTTCAAATAATTTTCCATTTTCCAATAATAAAATTCATTAGGATATGTTGCAATACTTTTGAGTAGGGAGGGTAACTATCATGCATCATCATCGTCGTCGTCGTCGTCATAATCATCACCGTCTTCTTCTTCATCATCTTCATCAAAGGGCGACTTTACGGGGGGAGGGGCAGAGGGGCGCCGCCCGTAAAATTGTCAAAATACAGAAAATCATGGGTTTTTCGCATGTTATGAGGGTTTTAGATATCTACGCCGCCCCCCCTTCCCATATTATTTTCCGCCCTTCGTAAGATTTTACCCTGGCGCCAACCCTGTCATTATCATCATCATCATCCTCTTCGTCGTCCTGGTCCCCCATCACCTCCTCCTCATCATCATCAACATCATCATCATCATCATCATCATCATCATCATCATCATCATCGTCATCATCATCATCGTCATCATCATTATCATATTAGCTTCATCATCATCATCATCATCATCGTCATCATCATCATCGTCTTCGTAGTCGTAGT
Organism: Eucidaris tribuloides; assembly: GCA_001188425.1. NCBI lineage: Eukaryota > Metazoa > Echinodermata > Echinoidea > Cidaroida > Cidaridae > Eucidaris > Eucidaris tribuloides. Next base: position 10,921 of record JZLH01S0052888.1, on the reverse strand, counting down.
TGTCGTCGTCGTCATAATCATCATCATTTTCTTCTTCATCATCTTCATCATCTGCACCGAAGGTCGGCTTCACAGGCCGGGGCAGAGGGGGCGGCCACCCCTGAAATTGTCAAAAAATAATACAGAAAATCATGGGGTTTTCGCAGCTCCCATTATTTTCCGACCTTCCTAAGATTTTACCCTGGCGCCAACCCTGTCATCATCACCACCATCGTCATTATCATCATCAATGCAAGGGCGACAGGCGTAGTACATGTAGTTCGATATTTCGAGTTTTGTGAGGAGTATAGTCTAATCTCTAGACCCTGGCTGCTACTTCAAGCCACAGGCTGACAATGACCATATTTGTGAGCTACATAATCCTCCACTTGATGTTCTAAGTGTCTTTGATAAGGTCTAAAAATGAAGCCCTGAAAAAATTGCATTTCAAAATGATGCTTTAGGTCTGATGCTTTAAAAAAAGGGTGAATCTACACTGCACTGGAAAGGCCCGGGGGGGGGGGGGAGGGGTCAGTGTCATTACAAGGTGTATGCGGCTATGCGCGTGTGAAAAAAACGAGTAAAAAGGGTTGTTTTTCACGGTCGGGCGATGTAGGCCTACTCGCGTACATTGAAAAGGGTAAAATCGCCAAAATCAGGAAAAAAGGGTATACTTTTATAAATGGGGTTAGCTTTGAAAAGGTATCTTTCAGACTTTGATACTTTTGTGTAAAAAAAAATGACCACTGCCCCCACCGCTCCCCCCCCCGGGATGAAAGTTGACCGGATTCAACTTCTAATAGACCTAATGTTCTACGCTATATTTATCCTCCACCAAAGTAGAAATTGTTTATTTATGCATAACATAACTTGTCAGTGACAGCATAACTTTCCAAACTAGGCTAGGGTGTTAAAACACTATAGCTCAGATCTGAAATATTTGACAATTTTTTCTTAATTGATGCTCCACAATATTAGCCTATTAGTACTTTAATAAATAATTTAGTTGATTAAGCTGATTGTTTTTCCCGTCCTTATAAATGGATGACCACTCAAAAGAATTGCTATCTATAATATTGGTATCATCTAGTTTTCATATATAAGGATAATGTCTAGCAACTAGACTAGCTATTTTAATTATTTCAAAATGGCGGCGCACATGGATTGTCAAAAAATCCATGTTTCGTAAGTATTGAGTTAGATTTAATGAAAAAGTAACATCAAAACTTTGTTATAACCTTTTTGGCAAGTATAGCAATCTTCAGAATGTGAATGACACATTTGTTTACACCTATTTTATCTGGTATTGCGCTCATTCAACAACAGAACTGGGCTGCTGCATTTGCACTGTTATTTGCACTTTATTTAACGCAGTCCCACACGTACACGTCTGTGTAAGTACAGTGTGTGCATGACCTACTTAGTATATCGGTGCACTTGCGAGAGTCAGAGAGTGGTGGCTTGACTCTGTGTACGATTCTAATACAAGGCCAAAAAATGCATTTGTGAATGAATATATGAAATAATTTCAGCTTTAATGAATTAACCACGTGATTTCTTGTGTTCAGGCATGAACATAATTTGGTGCAGAATATTTTTTTGTGAGTTGAATTAAAATTTTTTACAAAAAAATAGGTGCCGGATTTTCGGAACCCTTTTCCATGCCTTCGCACATGAATGAACATTTACCAAGAGGAGAATACAGATGGGTGTAAGTAGGCAGTTTACACAAAATTTTATTTCTACCCAGCTATTATTTATTTTAGGATTGCAAGAAAGAGCTGGTGATAAGAAATCAAATGCAGTTTGAATCATCAAAATCGGACAAACGGTGCCAGAGATATACCAAATTAACGAACGACAAAAGAGGCTTGGATTTGAATGAAATGTCGAAGGTCGTCTTGTGTGTCTTTATTTACACAATGGCACCACTTCTCACAGGAAAATGTCTACATATTGTTTTGTTTCAGCAATATCTTCAAAATGACAAAAGTTAACTTCATGATCAAATTTTCAGGAAGTTTGATACATAAGTGTTTAAGAAAACATCAACATCCATCACTTATTTAATTATATAATATGCAAATGAGGTAATTTGAATAATTAAGTAAAATTTTGGGAAAAGGCCAAAATAGGATTCAGATCTCTGCCAAAGATTGCATGATCGAAGCGAAAATTTGCATGCGCGTTGACCTGGATGTAAACTACAAGACCGTATAGTAATAGTTAGATTTTCCAAAAATATATTTTTTATATCTTTAATTAATTATGCAAATGAGTGCATAGAATTATGTTTTTATCTATAAATCACTTAAAATAGCTGGTAGAAAGCTAATTTTTGGTGAAAGTATTCTTTCTGGCATTTCTAACAATTGTCTACAAAACAATTTGCCGTATCAGACTTAATTTCTTATGTATTTTATTGTTCTGTGAATTTCTTATGTATTTCTTTGTTTTTTCGACCTTTTGTTTTCAATTTTTTTGATGAAATTTGTTGGGGACTCTTTTGCAATCGTAAACAGCATAAAATTAATTAATTTTGATCAGTAATGGTAAAAATAATCGTACATTTATGAATTTGGGCTGCAAACACAATTTGTACACAATTGACTTTGTACACAAAATCACGCTTTGTGATGGAAATGATGCATCATAAATTTCTTTTCCTAGGGCTGTTATTTGTTAAATTTTAATAGAAAATACATCATTTTGTTGTGAAAGGGTTAGATTTTGTACATACTGTGTTGCATCTCAGAAAAATGTTGGAATCATAAAAAATAATGCCTGCGAAAACTTCAGATACTCGTAACTTTCGATTGCGAAGTCCGATCGACATGCAACGACAGCAGAAGAACGAGAATGTATTGGACTTCCGAGGTATGCCAAACACTACACGACGACACCCGATGCGCCGCTAGGATAAAGAGCGAAGCAAGGGATGGTGTAACCATCGCCCCTGCTTTCCCGGGGCCGTAGTTTGAGAGCCGCTACGAGGCATCGGTCAACAGCGTGTGTAATTACTTCATGATTTTTACAAGGTCATAACTCCGTCAATACTACTCCAATTTGAATTCTGTTCTCGATATTATAAAATCTGATGATAGCCTGTTCATAACCCATAGGTTCAGGCAATATTTTACCTTACTACATCTTTCATGATTTTTTAAAAATACCCTTGCACTTCCCAGTGGTTCAGAAAGCTACTTGTGAGACCTATTCAACTACTTTCACTGTGTGTGAACTCCCTAGTGTAAGGTGTAATATAGCACCTATTACACTATATTCCTCTTACTTGTATGGGTGTGACTGTGTCAGTGATTGTATTACCGAACACTTTATATTTTGATGCAAAATTCACACAATAAAATCTTGATTAATTTTCTTTAAAATTTTGTTTTTTAATTCATTCAAATGTCTATATTAATATTTTAACAAAAAGAAAGAAAGTCAAATAATCAATCTGGCGAAATCGGCAGTTGAACCAACCCCTTCAAAAATCTTCATTTCGCGGTGCTGAAAATTGACTTGCATTGCCGGACACCGTGTGAAGCCTATGGCAAAACACAAAAGTCGCGCCAGCAGCGCATACACGTAAAACAACAGCAAATTGACATTGTCAAAACAAGTTCGACTGCCATGCCATTCACTTTCCACATGCTGGTATCAGGAAAATTTGATTATTTTATGAAAAAGGCATGTTTTTGGCATAGATGTGTAAGTTTTGTAAGTTTTTTTGTGTTCTTACGATGAGTCATAGTTTTTTTGATCACCCCACTCGACTCGCACATTCAATACGTGTAGTACCGCGCTTAGAATGCGCGTCCGGTAATACAATAGTGTCCGGTAATACCATGCGTGGGCATTACTATGAAACTGGTCCTGAGCAGAGGCCAGAGTTGTACGGACTACTACGGGGAAATATTGCAATTATGGGTTGAGCATGTGCACTGAAACCATGCTGCTGTCAGATTCTCTGTTTTTCTGCTTGTTGATAATTGAATTTGAACTGACATAAAACATGTTTGACCAGCTGAAGCATGGACATGAGTAATGTCATGATGTGTGATGTGAGGCTCAGATTTGGACATTTCATTTAAAATATGATTTGTAAAAATCATTAAGGGGATTTGGTGGGGGGGGGGAACATAAGGCAAACTTGCAACAATAGTTAACATTAAAGCCACAGGCTACCACAGTTAAAAAAAGTGAGCTACATCATCACACCTTCTGCGTATGTGGTCCTAGCTATACGGACCACATACATGTATGCCCAACACTGAAAAAAGTAGCAATTTGTGTACAATGTAGAATAAATGCAATGCCGCAAAATTTTAGTAATAATGATGGACCCAGAAAAAATTAATAAAACAGGCTTCTGAAATGTTCAGTCTTTAATTTTCATATCATATGATATAATGATGTTTACTTTAGCCATATTAAAGCAATATTTTCAGTATAATTTTTGGTAATTGAATTTCAAAGCAATTTTACATGCCACTACTGCATAAAAAGGCCACTCATTACTTTGTACACAAAAATATGCAGTGGTCCCTATGTGTGATCTACATACATCTAATCCTCCATCATGGCCCTGAAAAGCAGGGGTGCTGGGGTGCAGCACCAGAAATTTTTGCAAAAAGACTATATGTCTATTTTTGTTCCAATTTGGCCGTGAACAATGTGTGAACATTTTTTTGGCCGTGAAAAAAATTTTTTGGCCGCGAAAATTTTCCGCCGACCCCCACCTACCACAGGTAGATCTAATTCTGACAAGTGTCAGATTGCCACCTGGATTTGTCGAGCCCTGCAACTTCAACACCAGCTCTAGTCAATCTTTATCGATTATCACTACCTCATCTACATTCTTACAGAAGTGATGGGAAAGCAGTCCACTGTCATCAACAATTTTCATAAATTGCTGTTTGAAATATTTTTCATGCAAAGTTTCTCAAAATATGCTTTTGTCTTGAATACATTCTATTAAATACATTTCGTGAATTAGAAGCAAAACAAAACTAAAACTTTAATTTGAAATGGTGAGCCTGTCTGTGTTTGAAATTCAAGAAAATGCCAGTGGCAGCCACCCTGGTTGTCATACAGTATATTCTCAACTTCATGTTTTTCACTCTTCAATTGAAAATCATCCCAAATCTTACTCTGGAGTGGATTTTATCCCCACCCCCCCCCAAAAAAAAAACTAAAAAAAATAAAATAAATAAAAATAAATAAATGTGAAAACTTAAAGAACTTTCACACTTGGAAGCTGTATATGTGCACATTGTTTAACATGTTGAGGTGTCATAAATCACAAATATCTGGGGGAAAATATGTGTTGTGTATTTTCTAACAAAATAATGTGAGAATTAAGGCCTGCATCAGTCAGGGTAGTAAGAAATAGCAAAAATTAAAAATATATTCTATTGGAACATTACATTAGGTTGGAAAATATGATATTGCCGATTGTCAAAGTATATGTTTATGGTACCATTAAAGAAGCAGTTCCATCTGCTGAGGTTCTACTTTGAAAGTCGATGTATGATATCCACCTGAAAGTACAATTTCAAACTCAATGAATAAATCTAAATTATAACTGCAGATCAGGCATTAATAATTTGTTCAAAACAGTTTTGTTTTTTACATTAAAAAAGGTGCCCTTTTCTAGTTCACTAACACCTTTTCTAGCACATAATTTCCATTGATTTTTTTACATTAAAAAAGGTGCCCTTTTCTAGTTCACTAACACCTTTTCTAGCACATAATTTCCATTGAACCATGTCCTTTATCATCAAATTTAACACTGAGGAACAACTTAACAAGAGGAAAGTACAATCTAAAATTCTAAATCTCTAAATTTTTTGTCTTTTAACAAAATGTAGAAGAAAAGTATTCAGAGCCCTGGTGAGGAAAGAAAAGAGGAAAAGAAAACGACAATCACTAGCACAGCTTCGAGATGCAGAAATTGGTAAGTCGTGCATGCAGTATCGACAGTCAATATCATACGATTTTGAGGTGGTGGTGGGGGGGGGGGGGCACTCACAAGAGTGGTAGCTTGACTCCGTGTGTGATTCTCATACATGCCCCAAACTTACATTTTTGTATGCAGATATGGAATAATTTCAACTTCATCAAAAAACAAAAACTCAAAATTATATCTCCATGTCTTCGGTCAAGCCAGCAGTAATTGGTTCAAAATAATATAAAATTTCTACACAAAAAAATATGTATGTAGGTGCACACTTCGTAGAAGACTAACATCCTGTAATACACATAACTTGCATAGAAGCCCATCATCTATCATCAGATTTAACATATGGGTAATTTCAGGGTTACGGACATTACATTCAGAGATTTTTTTTTGTAACTTTCGGGGCGTATTTCCAGAAATCATCCTTATCATTCTGATCTATATGTGATAATCTCAAACAGGTCACCCTGAAGTGTTAACAGTTTGAATTTGAATTTATCATTTGGTAGTTGCTTGCTGTTACGGACATTACATTTTTTGGACATGACTTTTCACGTACCAATGAATTTGTCAAATATTTTGTGAGTTTAAGCATGAAGTGAAGCCAATTTTTTTCTGAAATGGGTGTTGATGTCCTGTTTAAGTTGTAGGATGACAATTAGGTACTAAAGATTCAGTATAACCCATAAAGGACCATAAATGTTGTATTACGGACATTACAACTTGGACCTTTGTTTTAAGGTCCTTATATTTATACTTAAAAACATTTTACAGTATAAAGCTAGTGTAAAGCTAATATTAGTTATTTTCGGTCCTTTCTTAACTATAAACTACTATGAATTAATTCTGAAGTGCTGATGAATGTGAAATAATGAGACTCAAAGATTGTGTGTTTTTCAAATAAGATAAGAAAAATTGGAAGAAAATGGGGTTTTTTTTAAAGAAAAGTATGTCTAAATATACTTCAAATGTATTCAAATACCACTTGAATTAAAGAGTTTGGTGAGTTCTATTGTGTGATACTAGATTTATCACTGTAGCACTTATGTTTTTTGAATTATTACAGATTTCATGATTTTGAGCCCGAGTAACATTTTTCGCAGAATTGACCATTTACCAAGAGTAGGTAGCAGAGTAGATGGGGGTGGGGGAGTATTTAGTCTTGCTCTCAGGACATGTGGATAATGCTTGTTCAAAAGTCAAATACCAGCACCTACAAGTTTTTTTTTCAAAATGAGTAACCTAGACCAAATTTCTACCTACATGTATGACTTGGTGTATCAGATTGTGTTTGGCCTGAAGCATTGATTTATTTTGTATTTCCACAGCGATTTAGGAACCTTCAATTAGATATTTATCAAAATTTGAGTCAAGTATTAACTTTGATACAATAATTAACTGATTAGTGTTGAAAGTTGAAAAGTGACAGGTCACAGGGTTTTCTCTGATTATTTTGCTTGTATTTAATCAAAGCAACTTGTGAGTCGGAATTCCTCTTAAACCTTTTATTTTGTTACATTGTCAAGTTATTGTCGGGATGTTTGAAGTAAGACCCCAAAGTTTTCTGCAAATGTTGGAGGAGAAAGTGGAAAACTTGGTCTTGAAAAAAGCTGTATAAATACAGAAAAAGGTGCCTAAACAGTAAATTTTGCAAGCAATTTTAGCAATTATAATGTAAAATGATTGGTTTCAAAATGCATCATGATTAATTGATTTCCCATACATTACAGTATGTAAAATAAATCTAGGACTCGCTCAGATTCAGTGAAACTGGGTAAATGAAGTAAGGCAAGTGATTGTTTTTTCCTATATTGCTATGCATTGAAAAATAAAATGATAGTAGAGGACCAGCCTGTACGTCCCGTGACCAAAGTCTGGGAACAAAGGTTTGAAAGTGGTTTGGGGTTCCCTGATGGATTTTGAACATTTTTGACCTGGGCTGGCCGCTTCGAACTTCCGGGCATTTTGGGTAGGGGTCAATTAAAGTTCACACAGGGGTAAAAAATCAAAGTTGTCTAAATTGTGTCAACATGCATATCAAATTACTCGTCTACTCATAAGGATTCCAAAAATGTATACTTGGTTATGCATCTGATCTCAAATGAGGGCGCGACAGCCCAAAATATGAAAAGGTCATCGCACTTTCGATGTCAGGTCAAAATGGTACCTTGATCAATTTTGATGATATTGGTGTCTAATTATATGTTTTCTTACATGAGAAATACAATTTTGTACTTTTTAAAAAAGAAATTGGATTCTTACCCTTGAAATTCAAAAATTTGTATACCACAATAAGTCTATGCAACAATATGCCATACGTTATCATTGGATCATGGTATTATATTATCCTTTAAATTTCAAGGTACAGATTCAATTTTTTTCAGTTAAAAAGTACTTAGTTGAATTTCTCATGCTGGAAAACATATAATTAGACACCAATATCATCAAAATTGATCAAAGTACCATCTTGACCCAACATCGAAAGTGCGTTGACCTTTACATACTTTGGGCTGTAGCGCCCTCATTTGTGATCGGATGCATAACAAAGTATACATTTTTGGAATCCTTATGAGTTGACGAGTAATTTGACATGCATGTTGACACAATTTAGACAACTTTGATTTTTGACCCCTGTGTGAACTTTAATTAACCCCTACCCAAAATGCCCGGAAGTTCGAAGCGGCCAGCCCAGGTCAAAAATGTTCAAAATCCATCAGGGAACTCCAAACCACTTTCAAACCTTTGTTCCCAGACTTTGGTCACGGGACCTACAGGCTGGTCCTCTACTATGAGGATTTCTTAGCTTTTGGTGAAAGTTAGAATGATGAAATTTATAAAGCAGAAGACTTTGGGCCATATTTTAACCCTAAAAAGACTGGGGGGGGCCTAAAAGGCCCCCCCCCCTGACATTTTTTTGCGATAAATTTTTTAGACGAGAAGCTATGGCCGCGATATTTCATGACTTTTTTCTTTGAAGTCTTGCGCATCTTTTAAGTTCAAATTTGCGACGCACGGGTACCCGGTTCCGAAATTACGCAACTTATCGGACTTGCATGTCACACCAAAAATCGCTCAAAAACATGAAATTGTGTGTTATTTCAATGCAAATTGTGTTTTCTGCCCAAATTCATAAATGTATGATTATTTTTACTTTTACTGATTGAAATTAACTAATTTCATGCTGTTTATGACGGAAATAATGTCGCCGACAATTTCCGTTGAAAAAACAATAAAAAACAAAAAGTCGAAAAACAAAGAAATACATAAGAAATTCCAAAAACAATAAAATACATAAGAAAACATTTTGATACCGAATTTTTTTTAATGTGCCTCCAATTAGAATCTCGCAAAGAGTCTTTAAACAAAAAATAAGCACTTCAAGGGCTTTACTTAATGATTTACAGCCAAATTCTAATATCATGCATAAATTAGCATAATTAATTAATTAAAAATAAATTTGACTTATTTTTGAACAATCAAATATACAATTCTGTAGATTATGTCATGGGTGACGTGTGTGTCGACTTTCATTGCGATCGCGCGATCAACGGCCGAGATCTGAAGGGGGGGCCCTTTAGGCCCCCCCCCCCAGTCTTTCCAGCCTCCAAAATACCCCAGTCTTATTAGGGTTAAGTCGGGGCATCTCTTTTACATGACCAAAAAATAAATTAACATTGTGTTAATAGTGCAAATAGAAAAAAAATACCATCTAAGAACCTTAGCAAAGTATAGGAGCTAGGATTTCAGTTTTAGTGGAATTATAGTGACCAGTAGACTTTGAGTTGAATTATTATTTTGTAGAGACAAAAATTCCTAGCATAAAACATATACTAGGCAGCCTTTGTTTTTTACACATTTTTCAAATTCTGGGTAATTACTGATTGTCAGATTTCACAGATAAGTCCTTCATGATTCATCAATAGCCTAAGGGCATAAGTGATTTTTATTTCTTTGTTGTGGGAGAGGCACAAATGAGATTCCCTGACTTTAAAGTGCTGTTTTTGCGTCAAGTAGTTTGATTATTTTCTATGATTGTGCTATTCATCTTTCTGGCAGATAAAGTCAAGGAAGATGAAAATCAAACAGCGGAGGATGAAGACAAAGCTGATATCGAGAAAAGAAGGCAGGAGGAAGGGGAAAGGTAGATTGTGCATTTCATTCATAAAGTTTTATGTTTGCACTTTGGCAAGAAAATGGTAAAAAAGTTCTCCTTTAACCTAGGTTAAAGACTAGACACAAGATAACTTGTCTCGAGGTCTATGGGAGTTGCACATTAAAGCCAAATCAAAACGTCTTCAACAGGTTAATTTATCCATTTGATTCTCTTTTTGTGCTATGAAATTACCACCATAGGATAACATTTTTAGCATCTAATGATTACTTCCATACATGAGCTATTGATTTGCCACATGGTGGAAGTATCAATTTATATGTGAGTAGTTTGTGTATTCATGTATGTGTGTTTGAGGGGGGGGGGGCTTGTGTATTATGGGTGTTAATTTTAAAAAAAACTATTTGCTAGCGAACCATGACCGAACTATTTGCACGACTTGATTGCAAGATGGGCGCAAAGCTGAGAATCAGAATAAAGAAATAACACCACAATTTTATGAAAATGAAAGGCGCTAACAAGCTTTTGGGTACATAAGCCTGATGTTTTTTGAAGAATTTCATGTAGAATTATACACAAAAATTGAAAAAATTTTGAGCAATCGCGTAACAAAATTTAAAAATTCTAACTTCATATTTTATAGCCATTCTGGCCATGGAAGTAGCAGCACACTGCACATGTAGTCCGAGTTATTAAATGTTACTCCAGATTTGTCCATACTGTAGGAATTTGCTACTAGTTCTAAAGAATTTTAAAGATTTAAAGTACAAAATGCACGACATACTTATAGGACATTAGTCCTACGCTAAACCCATCCCTTTTATAAGAATTGAGATATTTTGTTAGGGAGGAATTTATTATCGTAC
>JZLH01S0052887.1:16286-29053 GCA_001188425.1 Eucidaris tribuloides | reverse complement strand
CCAAGTGAGCAAGGTTAAAGTTCAAAGGTTATGGGCTGATGAACTTTATATTTATTGGCATATTCCAGGCATAATATGGTTATGAGTGCCTGATGGTGATTTAGTTTGGTGAGAAGTTAAAAGGGAAATGTTTCTGCAAATTAATGGAGGTCAAAGGTCAAACACATATTTAGTAGAAATGTACATTTTATTTATTGACCCGTTGCTTACAGGAACCGGATAGGTCATGTACAAAGTCTATGGAGATTTACAAAATCTCGTAGTCAATGGGTTAATCAAAATATCCTAATTTGAGTCCAAAAGTTGAATTGCACGGCACAAGAAAGACCCACTGTGCATTTGCCTTGTGTCACAAAAAAGTGATGTATTGGTTTGTGAGCTTGAGAAAATTTGTGATTTTTAATGTCAAAGGTGACAAGTTACGTGAGATATGTCTATGAGGTAAATAAAATTTAATGAACTGCACGTTCGTGGGCATCAATTTCTAGGAGCAGAATTGGGAAGGAAGGCGGAGGCACACCCATTGAGTGCATAACAGTCAAATTATTGTAAGGTGCATTGATCAACACCAATAACTGGAAATGTGCTTTATGAAAACCAATTGTATGGTATGGTATGGTATGGTATGGTATGGTATAGTATGGTATTATATTGTATTGTATTGTACTGTATTGTATTGTATTGTTTTGTATTGCATTGTATCTAGTTTGTATTATGATTTATGAAAGAATAAATTTGTTTGTTTTAATAAGTTGTAAAGTTAAAGTGATAGGCTAACATTGTCGAGCTTTAATTTAAAAAATTGTCAAACTTTGCTATCTGAGCTACATAGTAGTGTCCAAATGGACAAATAAACACCCTAGAATACAAAAGTTTGGAATGTTATGCTGCCAATGGCAAGGTATGCATGAATAAACAATTTCTACTCCATTGGATGATAAAATAGCCTAGATATGCACACAGTAAGTCTATGGGAGGAAATGGACAGGTGAATCTGGTTAATTTGAATGCTAGCCCTGTAGATTTTCGCCTTTTTAAAGCACTAAATCATCATTTTTTCAGGGCTTTATTTTTAGACCTTATCAAAGACACTTGAAGCTTGGAGGATTATGTAGCTCACATTTTTTTAACTGTGGTAAATGTTAACCAGTGGCTTTAAGGGTAAGAATAAAATAGAAATCAGCTGTAACAAGTTCATGACAAAATTATTATAGTGGTAATACAGTAAAACCTATATATTTAAAGACCGTGGAGGGAAGACAAGAAAGAGGGTCTGTATGAGCAGGTTGTCTTCAAGTACAGGCTCCTGTAATCCACATTTTAATGGGAAGCAGAAATTATGGTCTTCATAGCAAGGTGGTCTTTCTGTACAGGTGGTCGCTCGTGCAAATTTGACTGTATATAACTTGCCAGTTCTGGTTTTCTGCAATTTATATCTTTGCTTTATTGTTTTCTATCCGTTATAGATGGCAGGTTTGCTACAACCTATTGATCAGAATCTCGTGAAGAAAATTGACGACCTCGTTCAACAAGGAGTGAGGACCGTGAGCGAAATGAAACAACATCTGGATGATTTTGTTGAGAATGAATTTAAGAATGGAGAGAAACCAGACAAAACCAACAGGAAATATTTCCCAACTCGACGTACCATCAAGAATCACATTTATAACGCTAAGGTTAGAATGAGAAGAAAACTGCTAGATCAAGATGTCATTGACCAATTGGTTGCAGAGTGTACATCTAGAAGTGAAAATGTGTTCTTCAGACCCTGTACCGATTTGAACGGACTAAAAGAGGACCATGAGAAACAAAGATCAACACCAAATCAAGATCGAGATGAAGAGGGAGATGATGATGACACAGACGATGAAATAGTGACCACACAAAGAAGAACGACAGAAAAAAGACTGCTGTTTGTTCACCAGACCAAGTGCAATCGCACATCTTCAACGCTATGGGCAGAAATTGCCTTCTTGATGCTACGTACACGTACAACAAAACTAAGAAGTACAGTTTCCCTGTGTTTCAAGTAGCCGTCAAGACCAATGTCGATTACCAAGTTGTAGCGGAATTCGTTGTGCAAGACGAGGTGACTTCAAGCATTACCGAGGCCTTGGAATTCATTAAAAAATGGAATCCGTCTTGGAGACCGCAGTATATGATGACGGATTTGTGTGATAAGAAGATCCGTGCTATTGAAAACATTTTCCCAGGTAAATATTTAACCAGACATTAGATGATCCACTTTTTTCATTAGAAAAAGCATAAATGAATGAGATTATTCAGAGAGGTGAGGTGTGAGGTAATAGATTAATTCCTATGACATTCTCTGTAGTTTTAAAGGCATTGTATATAACAATGTTTCCAGTTTCAAAAAATCCAAGCTACATGATTCCACATGCTACTAGTGTCTTTGATATGGTCTAAAAATGAAGCCCTGAAAAAATTGCAGTGTAAAACAATCATTAAGTGCTTTAAAAAAGTGAAAATCATTGAGAGACCATTCCAGCTTTTCTCCATAGACTGCTGTGTTGCAGAATTTCCTATTGCCCGATATAAAATTAATGTGCCAATTTGTATCTGCACATATTGTACTAGTAACAGCATAACTATCCAAACTTTTGTGTTCTAGGGTGTTTATTTGTCCATTCAAACACTGTCAGATATGTCAGATAGCAAAGTTCAACAATTTTTTAAACAGGTCTTCCACAGTGTTATATAGTGTCTTTAAGATCGCAACTGCTGATCTATAATTTTAACAAACATGTCAGATAAAAAAAAACCATTTAGACTACAAACCTGTCATTCGCTGCTTTCCGGGCAGCGACACAACCAACCAGGCTATCCCTAATTACAGGAAGTGACAGAAGATTCAACATTGGATTAAATACCTTGGCTTTCAATTCTGACATAGCTACTGTAAAACCAGAAATGTTCGCGAGCATTTAGCTTTCGCGAATTTCGCGAGGAGTCAAGATTCGCGAAACTAAAATGCACGCGAAAGCTTGTGTACATGTGTACACAACTTCTTTTTATGCTAACACAAGACCGTGTACTGTACAAATCAAATGACTGGAGATAATGGTGCGTGGTCACTTATGATGGTCGCAGTGCACTTTTACATTTGATAAAATGGCGTTTTAGAGGCATTAGCACAAATATTTTCTATAAATTGTTGCAATAATTTATTAATATAACACCCAAATGCTTCCTCGTAGCAAATTTTGCTATATATTTTTTTTTCATTTTGAATCATTCGCGAAAGTTTCATGAATGCGAAACGACTGTCGGCTCCTATTTGCAAATGTTTCATGTAGTGAAAGTATAGTGTTTTACAGTATGTTGAAAGGCCAATTTTCTGACAAGCTTCTTAAAATTACAGATCAGCAGTTGCGATCTTAAAAATACAGAGGGTGTCATGAATAAATCTATTACATCAGTAAGAGCATAGTTATTAAAATCAGGAAGTAAACACTGTGACTGTAAAAAAAGAAAAACAATTTAATATTGGAAAATTGTGAATCATCAAAGGAATAGAGATTAGTATCATGCGAGTTATGCAGGAATAGATGAATACACAAGTTGATAAGTCAGTAAATCACTTCATGTAATAAAAGCAAATGCATGATGTGCATGAAGTTTCATCAATTGTTTGCGGTTATCCTGCAAGACTGAAGGTATGAGAGTTTGAAAGTCACATAATACCACATTTTGATAACCCTACCCTGTAGGAAATAGTGTGTAATATCCAGGGATAGAGGACTCGAGGCCGACTTTGCCAGTCCTCAGCCTCATAATCCCATGACTGGGACTCGTGCCTTCGAAGGCCTTGGCGTACCATGCGGCCTCAGTGATTTGGGTCGAGGCTGGGTTGAGGCCGCAAGATTTTATATAATTTGGTGAACCTAAAATATAAACCCTGTCTGATTTGCTTGGACATGGACTTTGAAGTATTTTCAACTAATTAGGCAAAAAGATTATGGAAATCGTAATATAAGTTGAAGCTAAGTAAATTCACTTGTGATTACTTTACCCTGCTCATAAGTTTCACACAATTATCATATGGGTCGATGTTTCTCTATATGATGTCGCTGCTCTGCAAGACAGGCACGGTGAAAGTCGATGCCCGTTTATTAGCTGAATGTTCTGAAGACATTTAGTCATGATCAAATATTGTTTACCTCAAAGTCAGCAGCTCTTGCTTTATTTTGTTTTGATTTTTCCCAAATTGATAAATTTCAGTAATTGGTTGATTTGAATGAATAGTTGATTGGTTGAAAGATAGTGTTTTAATTGATTCTAAGATTTCAAAGTGATATTAAAGGTTCAAATTTTGCCCTAGAATATTGCATTACTTTGTAAGTTGGTGACTCAGCCTTGGCCTCGGCCTCGGACAATAGTGACTCAGACTCGGCCTCGGCCTCAGAAGGTAGTGAATCGGACTCGGTCTTGGCCTCGGACGGTGATGACTCGACTACAGCACTGGTAATAATATATCTCATCGGGGATTTCAACAATTTTACAAATGTCTATGATACATATCCTCTCTTCTATACTTTTGTAGTTCCTAATGTACCAACAAAAGTCTGATAAAAAAGGCAAAACAGGCAGGCTCCAGCCCAACCCCTATGCCTCATTGCTGGTCTTTACCAGGGAATTTGTTGCCCACTCCCTGCCTGTTTCCATTTGTCACTGTATAAAATATTACTGAAGTAATATCTTAAAGGAAGATGGAGCCAGCAACTAAACAGGCATAAGTTAAGAACAAATTTGAGTTCTTGCCAACCAATCAGATCACACGTGCACTGGTCTGGAGCTGACCATGCGTGACTGATGCATGCCACCGACATGTGTTAGTCACGCTGTAGTAATGTATGCGCTGTTTGAATCTTTAAGCTCTTTCCCCTGTAGCTGTTTCTGCAAGCTTTATCTCTGGATGAAACTTGCAAAGTCGTAAAATAAACACAAATTATCTAATATATAGTGCTTTGCTGAGGGTGAGTATCAAACAGTACCCCTTATTTAGGTTGTCTTTATCATGCATCATATTTACTCCTGTTATTTGCTGGCTACATCTTCCTTTAATTAGTAGTTTTGGGCCTGTTGACCATAACCAACAGTTTATTGTTTTTTCGGGATGAGTCCGTCTGTGGCAGGGGTCACTTTTGTGCAAATGCTACTGTTGTTGCAAATGACAACAGATGAAGATGCCTATGGACTATGGTTCATAACATTCAATCTTGCTAATGTGGAAAATATTCAACATTTACAACTGACAAAACTTCAGAGAAAATATATGCTAAAATATTTAACCCGTTGGAGACTAAGTACGAGCTAATTCGTGTTGCGGTCTATGGAAAATGCGTGTTTAGTGAAATCAAATCGTCTCCATCGGGTTAATACAGTGAGATTCACTGTGTATAACATTGCTAATGATTTGAGATTCTTTTTTTGTCTTGTAGAATGTCACATACTATTATGCAGTTTTCACAGAGAACAAGCATGGGAACAGTGGGTGAACAAGAAAGAAAATGGCGTTTCTGCGTATCGACAACATGTTTTGAAGAAGCTGCGAGCAGTGGCGACCTCTTCAAGTGAGGAAATGCTGGAAGCCAACCTTCAGAGCCTGTATGCCAGCACAGAATGGAAGGCAAATGCAAAGTACAGAAGATGGTTCGTGAACACTTGGCTGGACCACAAAGAAGTAGGTGGTGAATTTAGATTTCTTTTAAAATCACTGCTAGGGTTCGTACAAACCTTCAACAGTGCTTGAATTTGGTTTTGTCCTCAAAAGTGATTGAACCCTATTTTGTTCTTAAATTTCAAATTAAATGCCTGAAATTTTGAATAAGCATTTTTCATTTGTTACATGCAAATTGTAACATTTTGATGTGAAAGTGTTACAAGCTGTTTTATTTGCCATTTTTACTGAATAGCGATTTTATTGCAAATTTTCTTGTATATACGTGTACGTCCATGAAAATTAATATAAGTGAAAATACCATGGAAAAGTTGTTGAATTTCAACTCTTCAAACTCGTACAAACCCTGACTTCATAGTTAGGGACTTATTTGTCATGAAAGGGGTACATTTTTGTATCACATGTGCAGGTCATTTTCAATTTTCTTGTCACTAAGTATGTATTACATTGAAGATGGTCATTAATCTTGGAAGATGTGGAAAACATTTTCAAAGTCTCAAGGTTGTCTATTCATATGTCTGTCCATCCATTCATAGGTCCGTCTGTAAATTTGTAAATGGTTGAATTTTGCTGATACAATACAATGCAATATAGTTATTTCTATAGCGATATACACATTTGTTTCATAGCACTTGATTATCCCCTCGCCTGACAAAGTCGGAGGGGGATATAGTAACGCCTCCGTCCATCCATCCGTCCGTAACACTGGATTCTGTTGATAGCTGTACTAATATTTGATGGATTTTCATGAGATTTGGTATGAAGGTATATGATATCAAAATACAGCCCAAGTTCAATTTTGGAGGGTGTAGCTCAAAGGTCAAAGCTCATTAAATGAGAAAACTGGTTTCCGTTTGAAAACTTTACTAATATTTGACGGATTTTGGTGAGATTTGGTATGAAGGTGCATGTACATGATATCAAAATACAGCCCCAGTTCGATTTCGGAGCGTGTAGCTCATAGGTCAAAGGTCACAGCTCATTAAATGAGAAACTGGTTTCCGTTGGATAACCTTACTAATATTTGATGGATTTTGATGAGATTTGGTATGAAGGTATATGATATCAAAATACAGCCCCAGTTCAATTTTGGTGGGTGTAGCTCAAATGTTAAAGGTCATAGCTCATTGCATGTGAAAATAGCTAGTTAACTGGTTTCCGTTCAGTAATTGAGTAGTTTTCAATGAATTTTCATGAGATCTGCTGTTGTTGTGTATCAATGAATAGCTAAAAGTATTTGGGTTAATATGAAGAGTATATAAGTAGTACTTAAAGTGCAAGTTTAGTGTGGTGTAGTTTTGTTATTTGAAAGCTTTATATGCCCAAAGGTCATATCACACCAATAACAGATTCTGAATGTGTTTGTTTGTTTGTTTGTTTTTTAATTACTGAAAAATCGTCGGGGGGGGGGGGGGTAGGTGGCTAGATTTTTGTTTAAAGGATTTAATAAGAATTGCTGAAAGGTACATGGTATCAAAATACAACCAAAGTTTGATTTAATATGTGAATATAGCTAATCCTATACATGTATATTCAAAAATATGGTTTCCTTTTGATAACTTTAGTAATGTTTGACAATGAAATTTGGTATAAAGGTACATAGTATCAAAATACAGTTTGAGTTTGGATCGTGTACATTTATGTCAAAGGTCGTATCTCATTAGATATGTAAGAACAGCTAATTACATTTTCCTTTCGATGACTTAAGTAATTTTAGACAGATTTTGATCTTCGAGTATGTAGGCCAAATGACAAAGTTCACACTTCATTAAATATACATATTTATGCTATTTGTACCCGGCGAGGGAATGCTACGCCTTACTTGCCTGTCAAAAGGCAAAATCCTGCTAGGTGTTTTTTTTTTTTTTTTGTAATGAAGAGGTAAGTGTAAAGCCATTGAGAGTTGACCAATTTCATGGGATCTAAGGTGAATCATAGTATCTATGGGTGAATTTATGTCTGAAATAATTGGCCCTTTGGTTATGGAAACCAGATGTACTGTAAACATTTTAGAATCTTTGGGGCAATGGTTAAAGTGGGTATTTATGGTTATTTCTCGCTGGTGGAGAATTGACAAGAGAAAAGGGAGGCGCACATTCAACTCAAGCAGTCAAACTGCTGTAGTCTTTTTCAAATGTAACTTAAATTGATCAAATGGAGTTATAGGGATAAAAGTAATAGCCTTTATAAGCAAGGATTCTTGCAAACTAGTGGATAACATGCAATCTCTCTTAAAGACGCTCTATAACACTGTGGAAGACACATTACAAAAATTGTCAAACTCTGCTATCTGACATATCTGACAGTGTTTGAATGGACAAATAAACACCCTAGAACACAAAAGTGTGGACAGTTATGCTGTCACTAGTACAATATGTGCAGATACAATTGGCACATTAATTTCCTATCAGCTGATAGGAAATTCTGCAACACGGCAGTCTATGGGGGAAAGCTGGAATGGTCTCTCAATGAGTTTCACTTTTTTAAAGCACTTAATGATCGTTTTAAACTGCAATTTTTTCAGGGCTTCATTTTTAGACCGTATCAGAGACACTGGTATGATGGGGAATCATGTAACTCAGATTTTTTTAAACTTAAAACATTGTTATACAATGCCTTTAATCACATTCTTTTATTATCCAGCGTTGGGTATATGCATACAGGAGTTCAAGATTGCTGGTGTACATCAATACCAATAATGGACTCGAGCATCAAACTAAGACGTTCAAAGAGCAGTGTCTCAGCTCCTTAAAGAAGGTCACTCTTGGGGTCATGCTGAAGGTTCTACTCAAAGAGTTCTTGCCTGAAAAATACCAGTCGTGAGTTGCTTTTTTATTTTCATTTTTCAGATTTACTAAGCACATGATCTTTACTTCATACTACTTACATGCTGAAATTTCATAGACGACTTGAACAGTAGTGATCAAATCAAATACAAATGGAGATTCTCAGCCGAATTCCTGCAAGCAGAAAGCTGTAACCAAGAGAAATCTTTGTATGCTATTGTACTGAAGGCATTATACACCTATCAGTTGTAAGACGCACCCCTCGACCACCGGGAATGGTGCGTCACTTGTCAAACGTGAGTCGGATTTTCCTATAGCATGACGCACCTGTGTGTCTCGACTATGACGGACCATTTTCTTACAATGACTGTGCCTAGGCCTATTTAAACGTATACAAACTGACGCACCCCATTCACCATGCTGTGACAGACCAAATGCTTCCATGACGGTACCCTGCGTCATTAATTTTTGGTAAATGACCCATCCATGACGCACCATTCCCGGGGGTCGAGGGGTGCATCTTACAATTGATAGGTGTATTATGACCTGGGATTGTCTCTCCATCTTTCTGTCTGTCTGTGCACCTCTGGCTTTATTAATGTGACTTAAAGACACAGGCTAACATTGTGGGGCTTCAAATAAAAAATTGTCAAACTTTGCTTTCTGAGCTACATAGTAGTGTGTGAATGGACAAATAAACAACCTTGAATACAAAAGTTTGGAAATTTATGCTGCCACTGGCAAGATATGAATGAATAAACAATAAGTACTTGGGCCCAGTACAAAATAGCCTGGATCTACACACAGGATCTACACAGTTTATGGGAGGAAATGGGCAGGTGAATCCGGTCAACTTACGATTTTCACTTTTTTCAAAGCACTAAATAATCATTTTGAAATACAATTTTTTTCAGGGTTTCATTCTTAGACCTTATCAAAGACACTTGGAGCATGGAGGATTATGTAGCTCACATTGTTTTAAAA
Source organism: Eucidaris tribuloides (assembly GCA_001188425.1). Taxonomy (NCBI): domain Eukaryota; kingdom Metazoa; phylum Echinodermata; class Echinoidea; order Cidaroida; family Cidaridae; genus Eucidaris; species Eucidaris tribuloides. Next base: position 19,582 of record JZLH01S0052887.1, on the reverse strand, counting down.
CTGTGGTCATTATTAGCCTGTGGCTTTATGAAAAATCCTGCTACTGAATTTGTTGACACTTGGCTCATGAGGGGCAGTCAAATTTTGAGGACAAGGTGAAATTGCAAAAAAAAATAAAATGCAACTTTCTAGTTGTAACCTCCATTATAAATATCAAATAGGGGTACAATTTAGTAGGAAGGATAGAAACACATGGGGACATATATGTGACCCGTCACGCTTAAAGGAGCCACAAGTCGCAACAGACGGTTAAGAGAAAATAAGCAAAATTGTCAGAACAGGTCAAATTTGTCAAAATTATTTTTTTGACTGAAATCAAGTCTTCAAAGTCTCTTTAATGTCCTGTGAAAGTTTCAGATCAAAATATTCACGGGAAAGGGGTAATATTTACGTTTTTCTGAGAGCCTTCCTTTCGACCTTTCGCAAAAAAAAACACACACAGAAAATCCGAGTCAGTTAGGCCACGCCCCTAGCAATGCAAGACGGCTGCTGATTGGCTGAGCTGTGTCACATGACGTATCGTGATTGATGTGATTCCATTTTTTTCCGAATGTGTGAACAAGCTATCCTTAACTTGAACTTGATTTGTTATGATATTCTCGATTTATTTGCAGTTTCTGATTTTTTCGATATTTTAATCTGCAAACATTAGATTCACAATATTTTGCGTCAATATTAAATCAACAGAGTAAGTACAAATGCCGATGCAGCGTGAAAAGGTATTTGCTGCGCCAGAGAATTTGTAACCTGGTGGGTTTAGAGTTAAGACATGCATGTTTTCATTATCCATGTAATTTATAATCCCCACTAGTACACCGAGTATGTGCACAATCAATTAAAACTTTCACAGGTTCTGTTGTTCTTTTGTTACGGATGCACAAAAGCTGGCTCAATCTAGTTGAATAGGCACTTAAACGCGTGGGACAGTCAAAGAGGACAGAATCATAACTATGCAAAGCGGGTCCCTGTCATGTCTGTCGGTGTGTTAATTACAGGGGGCCCTAATTCTTGGCGCGTGCTCTGGACTGCTGGCGCAGTTATTCATCAATTGAATAGCGATACAGCAGACAATAAGAGTTATTGTTTCCCTTGAGAATCTCAGTTTATTTAATCCTGAACTTTGCAAATTAGTATGAACAATCGACTTACAAGCAATTACTACTTGTGGAAATTTATTGTGTCAAATCTCCCACCCTAAGACCCCCCAAATGTCTGGCGTCCATGGTCACCTGTGACCCGCCTCGCAAGATACATGCAACGAGCGGAAATAACTCAGATGGTTAAGAACCCGATGTATTTTTGGTAAACTCCAAACGAGCATTAAAATCTTACCAAATTCGTTCAAACTGAAAATAGCACTTTCTACAAACCTATAAATTCCAGATGCAAAATTTCAAGAATGATGAGCAATGCAAACGTACTGTTGCTAGGGAGTTTTTACCCTCGGTTTTATTAGAATTTCAGCGTGATCGCGGTTTCGCATTTTGAACGGACGCTGCACTTTGACAGCGGTTTTCTCGTAAAGTAGATTTTCGTGACACGGTGAAAGCTCTTTGTTTGAAGTAGAATTTCTCCGGGTATACTTACTTTTATGCAACATGCAATATACCAAAATAAAGCTTGGAATATGGAGAAAGTGAATATGGCAAAAAACAACTGGGCCCAAAAATCGACTTGTGGCTCCTTTTGGCGTGACGGGTCACATATCCATCATGCAAAAGGGGTGAAAGGTCAATCCTCAAGGTAGAAGGTAATTCCCCCCCCCCCCAAAAAAAAAAACATATGTGTGAAATTTTTGAAGTCTTAAGCACAGCCAGATCATGAAGAAGAAACAACACAGGGTAATAAAGTGAAAATGTTGTTACTAAATATGTCATGATAAAAAGTTCAACAGACACTATGATCGTTATGTGGCAATACCATGCTGATTTCCCAAGAAGGAATTTCAAACAATATGATCTGTATAAATAATAAATCATCAGAAGTCATTTTTGTTTCATTCTTCTCAATCAAAGGTACATCGAGAAGAACAGCACACTGACTGGACAAGTACGGAGGTACAACCCCAAACTCCCAGCATTTCTTCACAACCGTCCTGATCAGTTCGTGGACCACTGCACAAAAAGACTGAAGGAGGCAGCAGACATCAGTGATGACATGATACAAGTGACTAATCCTGACTTGTCCCACTTCCTGGTTCAAAGTTCAACTTCTGATACAATGTACTTTGTAGCTTTCAGACATTCCACAGGACTGCCATTTTGTGGGTGTGATGACTGGAGAAAGTGGCATCTACCCTGCAAGCATATGCTGGCAGCTATCATGAACGAAAGAGCAAAGTGGGAGGACATTGAAGAATGTTATCGTGAGTCTCCATTCCTACGACTTGACGACACCATCGTCGTCGAGGGGGTGGATGAGGTTTCCAACCAAGTGGAGATATTGGAAAAAATGGAAGAAACGTGATTTGCCCCGATTACTGGGTCGAACTTCAAGTTCTGATAAAGTTTACTCTGTAGAGTTCTGAGAAAGTTTACTCTCTAGCTTTCAGGCATTCCACAGGACTGCCATTCTGTGGGTGTGATGACTGGAGAAAGTGGCATCTCCCTTGCAAGCATGTGCAGGCAGCTGTCATGAACCAACAAGCAAAGTGGGGGGACTTTGAAGAACATTCCAAGCAAGTGAAGACATGAGAAAAATCTCTCCTTGCAAACACTGGACCCTTCCTGTAGATGGTCATTGAACCAGTCCAGATTTTCTAATGCAGGGATCTGTTTTAAATGATTACAAACGTTTTTATGACAGGGTGGGGATGGGGGTGGGGAGAGGAGGACGGGGGAGGACAGTCTAGGACTCTGCAGAATTTTGCCCCATCAATTTTTTTTTGGGGGGGGGGACCATTTAACATTTGTTTGATTTGCACTGACAAACATCTGCTTTGGGGACCTAATGACCCATTTTTTATGGCCCTCAAATTGATTTTGCACTGTCAGACAGCTTCTTTTGGAACCTAAGGATTCTTTTTATGTCTCTGGCCTGGAGGGGTGAGAGACACAAATACGTTTCATTAATTTTTGTTTCAAGTTTCTACTTTGAATCTATAGTATTAGCAGGATATGAATGGCATAGGTAAAACCTTGCCATGCTTTTGCCTAGTACGACAAAGAAATGGCGCATTAACTTTAATGCTTGAACAAATTTGGGGACTTTAACATCAGTGGTCATCAGTGTTGAAATTACTTTTTTTTAAGGAGCCATTTTGAAAAAATCACCAGAGCCATTTTTCATTTTACCAG